>JAQHUG010000377.1:1069017-1092424 GCA_028555095.1 Dicrostonyx torquatus | reverse complement strand
CAGGGTATCCTGCACCATCTTAAGGAAGCAGGGGGAGGGCGGTGGGGAAGTAGGGGAGTGGGAGGGCCGGGAACAAGGGGAGTAAATGTAAATTTTGCTTTTAACAATAAAATAAATAAATAAATAAATAGGTATTTCCAAAGATGAAACAAAAGGTTAACTTATCCAAATGATAAAAGCCCCAAATCTAGAACTGCCTAGACTCCATAGTTTCTACTTTTATCAAGACTTTTCAAACCTTCCCACCTAAATTCTAATAAAACTTTCCTATTAACCAAGAAAAAACATAGGGACAATAAAAAAATAACCTGGGAAGGTCAAGTGGAAGAGAAAACGGAGACTTGAGTACAAAGCTCAGCGCTATACCATGGAAAAGAGAAAATTTCTTTCAACCTCACCTATCACATTAGCTGATTCCAGCTCTGGGGCAGAAATGTTCAAAAATAAGTCTGAAACATCCAGACATACTGATAACAAGGAAACTACCAAAGACAAGGGTTTGTGCCAGGAATAATCAGGAACCAACTTTATAATGTTATTAAGTCCTCCTAGCAGAACATAATACCATTGGTACTTCAAAACATTAGATTCACAAATGTTTATAGTATCTAGACATATGCATTTTCATAACCCTCTGAGGCTACCAGGAAACCAAATCATTATATCAAAGGTTGTATTTAGGAGCTAGAGAGATGGTTCAATGATTAAAAGAGTTTCCTGCTCTTGCAAAGAACTGGAGCTTAGTTTCAAGAACCACAATAACCTTTAAATCCAACTCCTTTTATCCAACCCTTTTCTGCCCTCCATGGGCACCCATACATAGCATACACTATATATAAACAATTTTTTTAAAAAAAATGAAGCTGTGTTTAAAAAGAGAGAGAAAAGCTGGGTGTGAATCATACCTGTAATCCCAGCACTCAGGAGGCAAAAGCCTGCCTGGGTTGCATAGGGAGTTCCAGGCCAGACCTAAAAAGAAAAGGAACTGAGAAGACAACTCACTCAGTATATGCTTACTTACAAGCACAAGGTCTTAAGTTCCAGAACCCACATTTAAAACAAAACAAACAAAAACAACTGGGTGTACTGTGCTTAGAATAACATCATTAGGAAGGCAGAGAAGATCCTATCTCAAAGACAACAAGAAATAAATGTAAGTGAACAGCAACTGAGGAATGACACTTGAAGTCTGGTTTACTTACACACTTACACACACGGTTTTTTAAGAGACAAAAACTGAGTGTTCATCCTGCTTAACCAAGTAAAAAATGAGGGTAAACATAACATGCCAGCATTGAAACATTATCATTTCACTGTCACCAACCATTTAATGAACTAAAAGAAAACTCACACCATCAAAACACAACACTGTAAATGAACACTACCCTCCAATGCTTGCCAAAGGGAATGAACCTGAATTTATCACAACTCTTGACCAAGCTGCCAATGTGCAGGAAATAGAACACTGATTTGGGACTACAATTTGAGAATCCCTGCAACAGAGGGTTTCAAAACTGCTTTTAGCTGAAGACAATACTAAATAAACTGTTCTCAACCTTGGTCAGAAGTTTCTTTTTGCAGTTAATGTAGACTAAGTGACTGAATGGTCACCCATAAATGGGAAACATGTATCAACCCTGCTCCCAAAGTTCAGGGAATATTTAGGAAGAGGAGGCAGAAAGAATAAGAGCCAGAGGACAAGGAGGAATGCTATAAAATAATATCTTCTGGATATGGCATAGTATTGTATTCACAAACTCAGAGCAGCTGTGATACCTGTCTGTACAGGATCAAGCCAATCAAAATTCCAATATGAATAGGAAAGGAACATCAGCGCCTACCCCTACCTGAGGAGTTACCAGTAGCTGATGGCTATTGGGGAAGAGAGTCATTTTTCTTTAGGAAAGTGGCCACTGGTATTTGGCACATGCTCCAGGAGATGGTTCCTCACCAATGCACATATGAACAACAATAATCAGACTCCATCATTTTTATAAAGAGTAGAACTATGAAGCTGGGACAGGAAATGCACTGTATATACATGCAAAATTCTCAAAGAATGTATTTATTTTAGTTGAAGATGATACTAAAACAAGACTAAAAGAGTGAAGTATTTCACTCAATCTGAGAAAGCAGTCTAGAAATAATAACATTCTGCCCTAACTACAGATATATACTAATGCTCTGATTATTAGCACCATCACTTGGAAATCCACAAGTGCAAAACTTATTCCCCCTCAAATTATAAAATCAGAAATTGGGGTTAGGACACAGCAAATTATTTTAACACACTCTCTAAGGTGACTTACTTTCTTTAAAGTTTCAAAGCCACTGTTTTGTCTTTTGGGGGGCGGTTTCATAGCTTTGGCTGTCCTGAAACTAGCTCTGAAACCAGGCTGTCCCCACAAACTCTGTGAGTTCGAGGCCAGCCTGGTCTACAAGAGCTAAAAAGCTACAGAGAAACCCTGTCTTGAAAAAACAAAACAAAAAAAAAACAAAAAAGATTTATTTTTTGTGTATAAGTATTTGGCCTCACACACTATGTGCATGCCTGATGCACTAAAAGATCAGAAGTATCAGAGCCCCTGGAACTAAAATTTCATATGGTTGTGTGCTATCATATGGGCGCTGGGAACCAAACCTGGCAAGAGCAACAAGTGCTCTCAACTTGTAAGCTATCTCTCCAGCTCTCCAATTTTAAGTCCTCCCTCTACTTTTTACTTTTAGCCCCCTTTACCACTATTTAAAAGATAAAAACTACTTTTTTTCAACAACTGCTTTCTTTCAACACTTAAGATATGAACAAAGTCTTTAAGTTGAAAAAAAATTTAACATATATATTGAGTTCAATCAGCTGAATCAGATCTACTGTACAATTTCCATTTGGTGATACTTCATTTTTATTTTATGTTTATTGGTGTTTTGCCATGGGTGTCAGGTCCCCAGGAATAAAAGTTACAGACGGTGGTGAGCTGCTATGTGGATGCTGGGACTTGAACCTGAGTTCTCTGGAAGAGCAATCTTTTTAACCACTGAACCATCTCTCCAGCCCCTTGGTGGTACTTCATAAAAGCCAAACAAATTTCAACATTCCATGAAATCATCTCTATGTCACCATTATGATTTTAAAAGACAACTAATAAAGTTTTTAAGGAAACTCAAAGTTGAAAATTATGAAGTTAACACCTCAAGCAAACTTATTTTACTCAGAGAGCCACTCCTTCATTCAAAGCATTTCTATAACCAGAAAACCAAGATGGTCAACAAGCACATCAAGTTTTACCAACTCAACCTCTATGACACATCAACTAAGAGACTTCCAGAGAATCTTAAGAGCTGAATTATCACAGACATTATCATATATAAACATTTGGTAACCAGTCATTGAAGAAAGAGGTCAAAAAAACAATATAAGAAATCCTAAGAGCACAAACACTTGTGAACTGTCTGCCTCGTGTCTACCTGTGAGATCAGTGCAGAGCAACCTAACACTGTTACAGATACACAACCAAATTAACAACTTAACCTTATTCCATGAGAAGCAATGTGGAATGTGAAGGGCAAATATTTTCAAAACAACCAAGTTTGGAATTTCAATGATACTTTGAACTGGTGGTTAAAAAAAAACAACAAATGGAGAATTAAAAACCCAACACTGTTTCCATTGTGAACTTCCAGTGTTAAGAAGGTAGTGATTCAAATATCGGAATGTCCACTTGCACAATTCTGTACCAATTATCCTAGATTCGCAAACTCGGGTTTGGGCCTAAGTGGTTTTGTTTAAATTACAGAAACTGAAATGTAAATATTTAATCATTATATCCAACATTCTCAAAATGTTTTCTGTTGAAAGCATGAACTTGTTGGAATTCCCAAGAAATCCTTTATTTAATACTAAATCAATTTTCAAATAATAACTTATTCCTCCAATAATAAACAAAGAACGGAAACACCTGAACTCTGACTGGTGATTCATAATCACATTCAAATACTTTTAAAATTTTCTGCCTCTTTAACTTGCAATTCTTACCATTTTAATGACTGGCACAAGCACCCTTGTGCTCTGCCCACATTTGTGTCTAGTTAAAGGCTGGTTGGAGGCTTTAGTTTCAAATCTCATTTTCTGGTTTTGATCATAGAAAGAACATAGTACAGACCCCAGAATGGATAACACTGTAAAAGTAAAAAAAAAAAAAAAAAAAAGAAGAAGAAGAAGGGGGGGCAGGGGGAGGAAGCAAACAATTTACAGCAATTTATGCTGGGGGATTATTTCCAAGTGAAATAAGTACAACCCTAGGACTATAATTGAGTGTAAAATCTGTAAGTAACAAAGTTCCCAAAAACCTTTAATATTGCAATTTCAAGAACTGTGTGTAACAGCCAACCAGTTCTTAATAGCTAAATTCTGGTTCAGAGAAGCTGAGGTAACACTAAAATAAAGAGAACATTATAATAGAGCATAAAAACAACCAAACTACCTAAAAACATTGTAAATACACATAAAAACCCCAAACACAATATCAGGTCACTATCGAGAAAACTTTAGATTTTTCTTCCAGAAGGCCTAGGAATAACAGTAAGCGGGACCAGGACGTGGAACTAAAATCAAATCAAACTGCCACAAAAAGTAACCCATGAATAGTTATTTTAGTATACCAACCAAGCCAGCAGTCTCAACACCAGCTGGAATATAAGTGATTACTACCATTGTTTGATTATAATAAGGTTCTCTAGGGTCTTTAATAAGAATATAATACACATTGCTATAGGCTTTAATTCTCAAATGTGAGGATAATATGATTAAAGAATAAATTGGAAAAAGAAAAAAATGAGAGGCATTGCCTGAAGTTTAAAATATATTTTAAGTCTACACAAACTGTTTAGTAAATAGAATATTCTCTGGATCCAGAGTCAAACAAACTATAAAGAAAACAAAGCATCAGGGAAATTTTAAAACTAGCCTACTTTCTACTTTTAAAACTCAATTTCTTCAATTGTGAACCTATCAAGAATTTTCTCAGCTATCTATAAAATATTTACATAGATAAAAAACATGACAAGAGGAGTTTATTTCAAAGTAATTCCATGGGAAGGGGGATGCCAAAGGGTAAAACTAGAAAGGCTGAAAGTTGACAAATGTTAAAAGTACCTGGGGGAGGGAACGTCAGACTACTTGGTTGTTGCTATGTTTCAAGTACTGACCATATGCATTTAAACAGTTCCCTTTATTTAGTAATTGAAATTTTAAAAAATGACATCTGATCCACAATGGAACCAAAGCAACACAACCACAAAATGGAAATCCCAACCCCATCTCCATTTCAAGATGTAAAATACAAATGCCACCCACAAAGATCTAAAAAACTAACCTAAAATCACAGCCAATCATAGTCATCCTGATGGGAAATCCCAACACTGCTCCAACAGCTTTCCTGAAACTTCCTGACCAAATTCTGGTCTACTGGCTTGTTCCTCTGAAGCACTAAAACCACTCAAGTCACGCTACTGGAGGACCTACAAAATAAAAAGGTCAGAGGAAAAAAGTATATATTAGAATTGGGGGGGTTAATCATTATATCAAAACTTAAACACAATTAGTTATTTCTGAAGCAACAGCCCTTGAACACCAATTTGCATTTTTAGGACCTGCTTTGAGCAGTAACTAAAGAACTCAGAAATAAAAAACTATACAGTGTTTCTAATGACACTTAGACAATACCCCTGAAAACTGTTTTCAACCCAAACAAAATGATAGCATGTTTAATAAATGAATACTAAGGAAAATGCTGTACACATTAAAATTATTTTTCACCTTCATAAGTGCTTTTTGGCCATACTGGGAGACAAATGATAAACATCCTGGAAATTCATGTTGAACTTTGTCACTGACTCTTAGACAAAGTTTTTATTTGGTAGTGCCACTCCTTCCTCTTTTCTCAGAGATCTACCTAGAATAAATTAAACCTTTTAGGTCATGCCTAGATCATCATCCCCAGATTTATTTACTATAACGCTGAAGGGCGAGAGTCAAACAGAGTTAATTAGTAATTATTGCTTAACCCATTGTAAAAGGCACCAGGACAAGAAATCTCAAAATGACCTGTCTTCCAATGAAAGAGGAAATTCATTTAGAGTACCTCCAACTCAAACAAACCCTGAAGCTCAAAACTGAAATCCACATATAGTTAATTATCAGATGGTTACCCACTGTAAAATTTCAGGGGTAGTGTACTTCTTTCCACCATATTTCTACTTCAACCCCATCACCCAACCAACACAAATAGTTTTTAAAAAAAATTATACTATTACTCTAATAAAAACATTGACAGTAAGAAAAACTAATTGCAACTCAAATATGTTAAAAAACATAAAATGGCAAAAGCACAACAGAAGGTAGCTATCAAAGAGCCAGCTGTGATTGCCTTTTGGGGGAAAAACACTGGTATTTAGTTAGATCAACTTTCCTAATAACGTCTTGCATATAGGCTTTTTTTTTTTTGGAGGGGGTTGAGACAAGGCTTCTCTGTGGCTTTGGAGTCTGTCCTGGAACTAGCTCTTGTAGACCAGGTTGGTCTCGAACTCACAGAGATCTGCCTGCCTCTGCCTCCCGAGTGCTGGGATTAAAGACGTGCACCACGACCGCCCGGCCTTGCATATAGGTATTAATTATCCTGCTTAAAATGACACCTCCATACTGACCTGAGGAACCTAATGAGGTAGAGAAAGAAATACAAAAAACTCTCGTAAGAGAAGTTCTCTTTAACACTGCAAAATAGCATGGCATGAAACTTCATTACTTTTGTGGGGATAAGGACAGGACAGATTGTCTTTGAAGGAGTGGCAGAAATGAGAAAGCAAGGGACGAGGCACTCCCTTCCAAAAGGTAGAACACCTGGGTGTGGCTCATGACAGAAACATAGCTGGTGGTCATTCCAAGAGAATGATTTTGCACTCAAAGTCTTTACACTAGTAGAAACTTCAAAAAGTGGGAACACATTCAAATATCATGAGCCACTGGTCATACAAAGTGGTTCATGAGGAGAAAAAAGTACAAAGCAGATACAAGTTGATAGGTATTATTTCTAAACATAAAAACTAACAGCTGAACAAATAACAAATGGAAAAAATCTTACTCTTTCCCAGGCAACAAAGGTAGCATATAACATAAAAACAACTACCAATATATTCTCACATTAAAAAGGCACCCAAATTTGTGTTCCTATGAGCCAGGCACTTTACAAATTTTCTTGATAACTCTTGCAACAAACCTTTAAAGTAAGCATTACTATTGTCATTATATAGATGAACAGAAATCTGAAAAGACCAAGGTCATGAGTTCAATGTGAACTGGAAGCAAATGCTATTTTCTACACCAGACTGCTTCCCATGAATGGGGAATGTTGGCATCTCATCAATCTATGCAACACTGGTGCTAAAAGAAGTAATTCAAATCATGTTATCTAGAAAGGAAACACATGATAGGGAATTAATTGTTTATAATAGAGGTGATGTGAAGGAAAGGAAGTAAATTTAAAAGAAGCATGACTGTTCAAGGTGTAAACCACGTGATGGAAGGAAAATGCATTGGGGGTATGATACCTCATTTTAGGGGATTCTGTTCCTGGGAGTGGGAGGAAGAGTGGTTGTGAGAAGGTTAAGGTAGAAGAAGTGAGAAGTACTTAAATGGTGGCTAGCAGTAATCCAGAAAAAAAAAGACAGCCACAATCCAACACACTACAGAAAAGGGAAAGGGGGCGGGTCCCAGGGTTTGTAAAGTATAAGGGGTTGGGAGGAATGGCAAAGTTTGATGGAGTGGGGGAGCGAATGAGAAGGCCACTAAGACTGCAATTATCCAACCACTGACCAGCTTATTGTTCTGCCCAGGAATGGTCTCAAAACATTCAAAGTGAAAGAAATCAGTACCCTGTCCCCGCGTCAAGGATAAACAAACCAAAGAACCTAAGAAAATGGAAGGTTTCTATGGCTCTATACACAAAGACGGAGTAAATGCAGGAAACAAGACAGGCTCTATTAATGTCTACGCCAAAAGCACCATGGAAGGAGATGAGGTAGACTAGATGATTCAGGCGAGGCTCTAAATTAGGGCTGGGGAGGAATGATAGGGAAAAATTTTACACACCCCCCCCAATAATGGATCCCAATAGCTACGAAGCTGAGAGATTTAACAGGGAGATAGAATTTGGGGAGGAGAAGGAATACACTAGTCACTCTACCGATTGACCCATCAACCTTAATTCAAAAGCCATGGGAGCTGGGGAAGCGGAGCCCACCTCAAATCAGGAAAAACTAGGGGTTTCATAAGGGTCGTCGCAAGGGCTGCGAAGTAAGCACGCAAAAATGATGCAGAGAGAGCACTCCCCTCTCTCACCTTTTCATCTGATCCCCAGCTCACTACCCAATGAACTACCGACTCCCTCCCACACTTCCCAACCCGCCCACTGCGACGACAAAAACGGAGGCGGAGAGCGATTGGTGGGGCAGAGGCAGGCCCACATGCGGCTAAGGCCGGTGGAAATGGTGTCGCCTTAGCCGGTAAGAAACAGGGTGGTCTTCATCTCAGAAAAGATTTACCAGCACCGCGACGTTTCGCCATTCGTCATTTCCTTAACGGCTGGCACCTGAGAAGCGTCATAAACGCGGATAGCTAACCCCTTAGTACCATGTACTAGCAAGACAGACATCAGCCTCCGCCGCCATCTTAACAGGCGGACCGACCCTAGTCACTGCCCCCCCATTCCCAAGGTATCTTCGCCACCGCCGGCGAATCCCACGAGGACGTAACCCTGCTCCCGCGAGAACTCACCGGCTAAGAACAGCACCATCAGAAGACGCTGCTCGCGCCTCCGCAGCTCCTGCACTCAGCAGCCACCCTCGGCCGCCTCCGCGTGATCCCAGAACCTCCACTGGACCTGGGAAAACTGAACCCAGCCCGTCCCAAACCTCTCCTTACACCCAAGCCGAAATCGCTACAGCTTCGCTCTCACCCCACGCGAAGCGAAAAGCAAATGACGCACAACCTCACGGAGCACTAAGGGGCGGAGCCAATATGCCGCCGCCGGCTCCCGCATGCGCTGTGGGAGCTATCGCGATATTACGTTCAGAATCGGCGAGACCTTCGTAATTCACTGCAGGATGCCGCCCGCGCCTCGTCTTTAGGAAACAAGATCTCGCGAGAGTGGGTGCAGGCTCCTAAAAAGGAGAAAGGCGGAGCTTCGTGAAAATGACTGGGAGTTTTTCGGGGAAAGGGAGGAAGCTCTCGTCCTTTAAGGATCTCGCTTACCACGAGGTTTCCGACCCACTGCGGAGCTCGCTACCAAACCTCGCGATGACACAGCTCAGCGCCAAATCTCGGCCATGTCTTGAAAACTGCCCCCGCCCCCGATTTAGGTGTCTAGAGCCTGCCTAGTGCTTGAGGAAAATTTAAAAAGTCAACCTGTTTATTCTCACGCTTCCAGCAAGGCTGTACCAATTAGCCAAACTCCATTCTGGAAGCGAAGAAATGGGTCCCCATTGTTACCTGCCTCGAGGAATAACGTGCTATCCTTACTAACACAGAAAAGATGTTCTGTATCACAATAAACACACAAATGCAAATGAAAACAATGACACAACAGTTTTTGCTCATCGGGGAAAAAAATTTAAAAGACCTCTAATATCCATATTTCTTCCGTCGCCGCACTGCAGGCTAACCTGAATCCATCTTAATCTAAGTAAAGGTTCATATTATTAGTTCTACCTCCAAAGTCACCAATTTTAACTACCGGAGCTTTACCTTAGCATAACCAAAAAGACCCAATAAAGTGGTTTTATCCAAACAAAGGAGTCTGCCCTGAAAAGCAAATTCAAGCTTGGGGTGGGGAAGTAGGTGTGTGAAGATTTTTAATATGGCAGTTTTCCATGTCTAACCAACAATGTTTCTCCAATAAATCTTGGGATCCAGTCTGGCCCGTTTGTGGGCTTTTCCATCCTAATGCATTGTTCTGTCTATTTTAATTTAAACATGCTACCTTCAGAGTACAGTTTAATAGTACAAGTATCCCCCCCATCTTTAGTTATTTTTAAAAACATTTTCTCGATTATTCTTAGCCATTCTCCCTCACGAACTTTAGGATTGTTAAGTTCCAAAAACTTAGTCTATTTATTGGAATTGCATCAATTGCATAAATCAATATAGAAAAATGGACATCACTACAAAATTGAGCCTTCCTATTCAGAAGCATAATATTCTCCATTTATGCAAACGCTCTTCTTCTATTGTAGTCCTCAAAGTTTTTCAGTTTACTTCCAGATATTTTTATTTTTCTTGGTATTTAGAGTAGGACTTTTTAGTATTTCAAAATGTTCATTGCTTATATACTGGAAGACTTCATATTTGACTATTCACTTTTGCAACTAGAAAAATGAAAATATCCTCAACTATAGTAAATGAGTAAAATGCAAATGAAAGCAACGACATGTGGTTTTTACTCTAACTGGAAAAATATAAAGATCAGTAACAATTTATTGGCAAAACTATGGAAAAACAAGCAATCTCGCACTACTAGTGTTAATTATTATGGCCTTTGGGTAAGGGAATTTAGACAAATCTATCAAAATTCAAAATGCATACTTTTTGATTCAGTGATTACTCCTCGAAGAATTTCTCCTACAGGAATACCCTCATACATGTGCAAGAGACATACACAAACCCATTCATTACTGCATTACTTGCAATAGCCCCCTCTCCCCCAAAGAAAACAAGCTGGTGTACAAAAATAAGGATATGGTTAAATAAACTGTAGTCCAGGCATGCAGCGGTATAAAAAATGGGACAAATTCAGATTCCCTGATAAGAGAGCTGTAAGACACATTGTTTTAAAAAAATAAAGCAATGAGACAAAATGAATGTGTGTCCAGCACCATTACATATACATACACATCATGACGCGCGCGCGCTTCTAGTACTAACCGTGAAGCCTGCCTGCTCGCCCCTCACCTTCCTTTTCCTCTGAGGCCTTCTTCCTCCAAGCCTTAAGAAAAAAAACTGAAGACCCGGCCTTTACTGCCTCTCTAGGGCCACTTGATCAAGGCTAATGCGGGTACCTCGCATCACCACTGCTGGCGGCTCTCTCGCTGCTTCCCCGCTGTCCTGCTGTCCCCAAAGATGCAGCTAGCTCTCTGCTGGAGGCCGCTGAGGACTGGGCGAAGGGGAGAGGAGGAGGGGTTCGGGGAAGGTTGCTGCTGCCGCCTGGCCCCTTTAGCAGTCTTTCCCGAAGGCTCCCTAAGGCCGCCACCTCCGAGACTCGGAGCCGGGTCCCGTGGGAACTGCCCCCTACCTCGAGGAGTCTAAGATGGCCCGTCCCCCGGGCCCGGGAAGTGGGGAGGGGGGTACGACGCTCACCTCAGCCGCAGTGGCTCGGCGGGGCCTGCAACTGCGTACGGGGTCTGCGGACAGCAGCAATACTGTTCCCCCCCAACCCCCTCCCTCGCCCTCAGTTTAAAAAGCCTCCCCCCCCTGCGGCTCGGCTCACACTGGATTTAAGGCTCCACCTACCATGCGATTAGCTCCGCCTCTGTCCCTTGAGAGGGCTCTCCTCGGTGGTGTAGTCTGGTCACCTTGCAGGGAGCTACTCAGGGCCCAATAAAAGCAACTATAGATAGGATCACTAATGAACTGGGATTTGATTCTTATACAATGAAAATTCATGAAGGGGATAAAACTTGGTTTACATTTTAAAAATTAAGGAATGGGGAAGGATAGGTAAGAGGGCAAGATGGGACACATTGTAGGGGACCAGAGAAAGGGAAGAAAACTACAATGCAAATCCACGAAACACTTTAGGTACAGCGAGCCCTCAAACATTTCTCTTTTGTACTGTGTGAGGTGGCACTGTGGCTGGAGTACTGTGTAGAGGATCTACATTTGTAAAAATGACCTGGAAGAAGATGGTCCTAGTAACTTCTAGTCTCTGGGATATAGAATGAAATTGGAAAGTGAAGGGATTTGGAGGGAGCATTGATTTGCAACTCGGAATGTTTCAATAAGGTTTGAATATTAACAAATGTATTCATTTGATTTTTAGAACAAAAATGAGCCAGGTGGTGATAGCGCGCGTCTTTAATCCCAGCACTCAGGAGGCAGAGACAGGTGAATCGTGAGTTCGAAGCCAGCCTGGTCTACAGTGTGAGATCTAGGATGGCCAGGGCTACATAGAGAAACCCTGCCTTGAAAAAAAGAAAAAGAAAAGGCACTAGTGGAAGAACCCTTGAGACATTAATTCCGACATTGCAGAGCAGTGGCTTGAATTGAGAATCTGCTAAAGAAAACCATTACCTCCCTCCATGTGTATAGTTACACAGTAAGTTTTCTGTACAACCTAAGATTCACAGAGAGCCCTCTTAGGTTGTCTTGTTATATGTTCTTAACAAAGATGTATTTAGCAAGTGAGTGTTACTCCATTATAAGGCAAATTATTTAACTAATACCATATGTTAAGTCTTAATTATTATTAATACAAAAAGCAGACATTGGAAAGGAGTAGTATGGTTCTATACCATTCATCCATCATCTTGGCTTCAAAAAAGGGCTGCAAGATAATCAAGATAAATCAATTATGAGCAGTAACTGATCAGAGAGGTGTATAGCTTTGCTGGATAAAACAGCACACAATGGACAGACTTGAAATCTCCAAGGACAAAAGGGACCATAAATCCATCAAGGAAAGTGTGGGGACACATTTATGCCAAAAGAAAGAGATGCTGAGTACAATCTTTCTTGCATTGAAGAAAGCCACTGCCAAAAAACTAAGCCTCCACTGCCTTTGCATATAAAAAACTACCTAAAAATACTTACAGAAAAGAGAAAGGGAGAATAGAACTACTGATTGAAACTTCACTATAACTAAATGTGTATTTCTAAGACTTTCCTAATGGTGATGTTTGTTGAAAAGGAGTAGCTAGACTCAGAAAGTTACTCCTCCCCCAAACAGAAAACCTCTCCAGAAGTTTTAACATGCAGCCTCACCTGAAATTTAAGAAAATTCCAGTTTGTTTAGAATATTTCCATGCCCTCACCCACCCATTTAATAAGCACCTTCATTGTAGGATCTAGTCTCTTACAGCATCTGCTTCAATTCTAATAACCCATAGTGCCCATTCTTATTGTAACCCCTGCCTTTCTACTGTTAGTTTCCTAACCCCCAAATCTAATTCCATACCTCGAATTCTAAAATCCCCTATGTACAATAGCCTTAGTTTACATTTAAGTCTGCAGCTAGTTCTTTGCTACCTCCATTCCCTCCAATGTTAATTTCAACAAGTACCATCCCCCACATACATTTTGACTTTTCTTATTGTAGAAATATTAACAGTATATATGAAAGCATGAAGAAAATAGTAAAAATTGGACTCATGGAGCCGGAGAGATGGCTTAGTGGTTAAGAGCACTGGCTGTTCTTCCAGAGACATGGAGTTCAATTTCCAGCACCCACATGGCAGTTCACAACTGTCTATAATTCCAGTTCCAGGGGACCCGACACCCTAATGCAGACATACATGCTGTCAAAACACCAATGCACATAAAAATTAAAATAAATAAACAAAAATGAAAAAGAAATATAAAAGGAGGGGAGGGAAGGACTGGGTATATAGACAACTGGAAAAATGCTTGCCTTGGATGTGTGAAGCCCTGAGTTTGAGCCCCAGCACAGAAAGAAAGAAGGAAAGAGAGAGGGGAGAGGGAAGGAGGGAGAGAAAGAAAGAAAGAAAGAAAGAAAGGAAGAAAGAGAGGGAAGGAGAATAAATTTGCAAATAAAGTAATATAAAATAAAATAAATTGGACTCACACCACCCAGAGAGGACATTGTTTTTATTTTATGCTCACTTAACATTTTTCTACATATTACATCTAATATATATAGTTATAAAGAAAACTATAATACGATAAATTATTAATGACTTAGTGAATATTTGTCATAATATTGAATATTTGTCTATAAGATTTCTAGATTTTTTCCCTGCCTTCCACAGAAGTGCGTTTATTTATTTACAGAACCCAGGAAAGGATAACCTATATATTTAAAAAAGGAAATTCCAAAATTTTCTATCAGTATCTGAGAAGTGGTGAAAGGGTCTTTCATTTGCAATAGCAGGCACCTTCAGGATGAATCTTCATAAGTTTCTCCATCAGCTGCCATCCATTCAGGCCCAAACAACTTGTATTGTGACTTCTGAAATCTTGATTGGCTTCTGCATTCTGTCCCTCTGGGTCAGCTCCTTGTCTTATAGAATCCCATAACTGTCAAGAACTTCCTTAAGGGAGAGGACATACGGATAGGGTAGGAGCAGGAGAACTTGTTCCATTTGCAGTCTGAAATCTTACTGGGGTCCACAATCATTGATGGTGCAGAATATTGGGTTCTCAAGCCTGAAGGGACAGAGACATCCACCCCCCCATCTCTTCTATCAGACAGGACTTCAGCTTATCACCATTGATGATATGGTAGCCTTAGCGTTCCAAGTAATGCTTGTTATTGTTCATCATCGGCACACCTCCTTGAGGAATGGCACACTGATCCAGTGGATCTTGCCAAACACCTTGCTTGTTACTTCTTTGCTGCAGATACTCTCTAGAGAGAGTAGGTTGTTTATTATTCCACTCGACCCTGTGGTTGTAATCCTCCTTGTACTATTGGATATCCTCATTGGTGAGATGGGAGAATACATCCAGCATCCTAATGCTCTGAGTGTACTGCACTGGAAAACCACCAAAATCCAGCTAATACAACATAGCCACCTGTATGTGGACACCAAAAGCTCACCAGTGAGTAACAGGTAAGTAATTCATAGTGAGATCAAGTGTCTTTCATGGACTGAGATATAAACAAGGAGATCTTACTGTCCCAGCACCACCTTTTTTAAAATTAGCTTTATATTTTACATCCCAGCCACAGTTTTCCCTCCCTCTTCTCCTTCCATTCCTTCCCCCACTTCCCCACTACCCCTGCATCCACTTAAGTTTCTTCTTTTTTTATTTCCTTATTTCATAATTTTACATCCTGGCTGAAGTTTTCCCTCCCTCCTTTCCTCCTAGTTCCCCCCCACACACACACACACACTCTGTTCTCACCCAACAATCCACACCTCTGTTTCTGTTCAGGGAAGGGCAGGCCTCCCATGGATATCAACAAAACATGGCATATCAAGTTGCAGTAAGACTAAGCACCTCCCCATGTATTAAGGCTAGGTAAGGTGACCCAGTATGAGGAATGGAGTCCCAAAAGCCAGTAAAAGAGTCAGGGATAGCCCCTGTTCCCACTGCTAGGAGTCCCACAAGAGGACCAAGCTACAGACCTATAACATATATGAAGAGTACCTAGGCCAGTCCTATGCAGGCTCCCTGGTTGTTGGTTCAGTCTCTGCGAGCCCCTATAACCCCAGGTTAGCTGATTCTGTAGGTTTTCTTGTGTCCTTGACCTCTCTATCTCCAACAATCCTTTCTCCCCATCTTTGGCAGGATTCCCAGAGTTCAGCCTAATGTTTGGCTGTGGGTCTGCATCTGTTTCCATCAGTTGCTGTGTGAAGCATGACAACTGGGCTAGGCAACAATCTGTGAGTATAGCAGAATATTGTTAGGCATCATTACATTGACATTTGTCCCCAGTCATGTTTGGTTCTACCCTAGGTCTCTGGGTCATCCAGCATAAGCAGCACCTCCTTTTAATCTCTGAGAGCTTATTGATCGAAGATGACTATTTCTTAGGCTTTGTCACAAAGATTTATGATGTGAGTGGAATATTCTCTCCCACAAGTCAGCTCTGTCCCACCAGTTGGATCCCAAACAACCACTTATTATTAAGTCTCTGTGTGGTTATTTATAAATGCACAACCAATAGCTTAGGCTTATTAATAACTAACTCTTACAACTTAAATTAACCCATATTTCTTATCTATGTTCTACCACATGGCTTGGTACATTTTCTCAGCATGACATGTTCATCTTGCTTCTCTCCATGTCTCAAGATTCTGCCCTTCTTTATCCCAGCAAGCTCTCTCCCTGTTCACAAGTACCATCTAACTTCTTCCTGCCTAGCTATTGGTCTTTAATTTAGCTCTTTATTAAACCAATGAGAGCACCACATCATAACAGTGTACCAAAAGAATATTCCACAACATCGTGGTTCAGACGCTGAATGGGCTCTTTCTGAATTCATCCATAAATAGACTGCAGTTGGGGGTAGCATATAGGTGACTGAAAAAAATCCAAATACAGCTATTATTCATTCCTATGGTTCCCTTCCAGAGGATTCCCTTCTTTTTCAAGTCTCTTGTATATCTAAATGTTACTCAGCACCAAATCCTTCCAGGTCGGTTCATGGTGGTTAGAGAAAAACTTGACTGCTTAATTGTTGGAGATCCAGTAGAGAGTTTTGACACTGAAGAATTTTTGCTTGGTTTGTTCACACATTCAATAAAAGTTCAAAAAGTTCCAATCCTTGTTTTCTGTTGCTTATCCTCTCGCCTCAAAGTTTTTGATCAGTAGCGATTTCTCAACGTCAATGAATCATTTCCCTCTTCCTGCCAGGATTCACTGGTCTTCCGGGATGACTACAATCCCAGGTTCCTCTCAGATTTTACCTATTCTAGCCTCTAAATCCCACTGTAGGTCAAATTGTTATGCTACCACTTCCTCCTGTGAGCTCACTGATGCTGGAAGCCTTGTTCCCAGCACATCACCAGATGCTACTTCAGTAGTGGAGCTCTCGCGGTAAACCAGCTCACTCTCCTGTCGGTAACACTTTTGTTTGTTCGTTTGCTTGCTTGCTTGTTTGTTTGCTTTCGAGACAGGATTTCTCTGTAGCTTTGGAGCCTGCCCTGGAACTAGCTCTTGTAGACCAGGCTGGCCTCGAACTCACAGAGATCCACCTGCCTCTGCCTCCCGAGTGTTAGGATTAAAGGTGTGCACCACCACCACCTGGATTCCTGTCTACAACATTTTTATGGTAGCATGAAATATTTTTTCCTTCAGTGTGTATTTAATCTAGGGGTTTTTTCTTTTCTTTTTGGTTTTTCAAGACAGGGTTTCTCTATGTAACAGCTTTGGATGTCCTGGAACTAGCTCTGTAGCCCAGGGTGGCCTCAAACTCACAGACATGCACCTGCCTCTGCCTCCCAAGAGCTGGAATTAAAGGTGTGTGCCACCACTGCCTGGGTTTCTTTCTTTCTTTCTTTTTGGCAAAAAACACTTTCTAAATACAAGTGAATTCATTATTCTAAAACACTCTCTCCAGATGTCATGGTTAGTCTCAATTGTCAGCTTGATTGAATTGAGAAGCACCTAGAAAATGAGAAAAGCTTACATCTGTGTGAGTCTGAGAGCATGTTTCCAGGGAGAATTAACTAGAGACAGGGAGACTTGTGATGGCAGAGAAGGCTATAAAATGAGAGAGGTGGAGTGGGAGAGAAGGAAAGGGGGAAGGATGAGGGAGAGAGAGAGAGAGAGAGAGAGAGAGAGAGAGAGAGAGAGAGAGAGACTGTTCTAGAGTGCTTTTTCATTTGTCCATCCATGCGCCAAGCCTAGAGAATAAAGCAATGCAATTTCAGGACAGGTCTTCCCCTTAGTTTAATCCCTTCTGGCAGTTCCCTCACAGATACCACTAGAACTGTACCTTTATTAATCTCCTAGGCACTTCTCATTCTAAAAAAGGTAAAAATCAGAAGTAAGTCTCACAAGCCTGGCCCTGTTTGATATGAAACACAAACACATCTCTTGAAATATAAATTCCACCCCTAAACTTCCACAAAGGAACATGTTCCTTTTATAATGAAAGAGCATTCGGTTCTTCTCGAAGAGTTCCTATATAGTCTTAACAATTTTAATATTGTTCAAAAATCCAAGTTCAAAGTTTCTTCTGAGACTCAAGGCAAATTCTTAGCTATCAAATACAATAAAATAAAATTTTAAAAACCTATAAATTACAAATTTCAAGAAACAATGTACATAATATACATTTCCAATCCAAAGTGGGAGGAGATTGGGATGCAACCAAAGCAAGACTGAATGCCAATAAGGAAAACATTAAATCCTACAGATGTATGTTTGGTATCTGGGGTCATGATACAAAGCTCCAACTAGGCTGGGCAGTGATGGCACATGCCTTTAATCACAGCACTCAGGAGGCAGAAACAGGTGAATCCCTGTGAGTTTGAGCCCAGCCTAGTCTACAAGAGCTAGTTCCAGGACAGCCAGGGCTGTTACACAGAGAAACCCTGTCTTGAAAAACAAAAACAAGCTCCAGCAAGTTTTGGCAGCCTTGCACCTACACCTTGCCATTTGCAGCCTACATGGCTGTACTCTTGGATTGGTTTTGCTCCCCACTTGCAGCTTTCCTTAGTACAAAGACTACAAACTTGGCATTTCGAAGTTCCTGGAGCCTTCATTCTCTGTTTGGCTTCACTCTCAGCTTCCCACGTAGACCTCTCAGGGGCTGCCTGCAAAGATCCTGACCCTGCCACACATTGCTTGGCCTCCCAGGCCTTCTGGGTGGAGAATATGAATGGATACCTCTATGACCCTGTAACTTCTGCACTTTAGATACTTGCAAAAACAGCACCACATGGTTGATGCCACGTTCTGCAGCTGATTGAGCAGTAGCTGGGTCCCTTTGGACCCAATGCCATCTGACTCCCTTCATGGATTAACCCAGAGAAAAACACACACAGGCAGCTCTATATACACAGAGCCCTAGTGATTTCTTCTCCAAGCAAAATCTTTCAAATGGGTTAAAACATTTACATTCTTGATCCTGCAATAGGTGATGTCTGGCCAATTTCTAATAAACCATTAAGGCATCTTTGCAGTTTCTTAGTGCAGACTACTTACTTTGCTTCTTTCAGTATGGGGCTTGATTTTGGCCCTTGAATCAGGGTCTTAGTTGAACTCCAGACTTCACTTGAACTCATAATCAATCCCCTTGCCTCAGCCTTCTGAAGGCTGACATTAAGTGTGTATTACCACATTCAATTGCTGGCTTCTTTTTAACTGTCTGGATCCCTTCAGCTGTCGCTTTCTAGGATAAACTTAACCTGTGCTTCCTTTCTGAGACAGCTGCAAAAAATTAAAGCTATTCTCTGTGTTTTGTGCATGATCCTCACTATAAACTTGGCTAAAAACAGGCTTAGTGTTTCTATGGAACTTCTGAATGTGTGAATGAGTGGGTCTTTGATTCTTGTGCCTTCTCTTGGGTACTTTTCCTTCTGTTGGTGGGTCTTGTCCAACTTTGATGTGATAGCTTTTGTTTGATCTTATTATAATTTATTTGGTTTTGTTTTATTATCTCTCAGAAGCCTGTGCTTTTCTAATGAGACAGAAAGGGAGTAGATCTGGATGAGAGGGGAGGTGGGGAGGAACTTGGAGGAGTACAGGGAGGGGAAACATAACCAGGATATATAAATATATATATTTATCCTGATTATGATATATATTGTGAGAAATATAATTAAAATTTAAAACAAACAAAAACTCCAATATTTTTACTTTTGGTTTTGGGGTGCTTCTGAGAGAGAGAGAGAGAGAGAGAGAGAGAGAGACAGAGAGAGAGAAAATCAAATGTAGAAAGATAGGTGGATCTGGGAAAGGTTAAGGGAGAGAAAAGAATATGATCAACATATATAAAAATAGTAAATAAAAATTTTATAATTTATTAAATGTACCCTTACTGGTTAGTGAAATATTTAATTATTTGACATTTTATATCATATTAACCCATAGTCTTCAATTTAGCTGACTTTAAAATATTATTTATATTTGTATATTTGCTTGTGTTTTATAGTTACAGGAGAGTTAACAAACCAGGCAGTGGTGGCATACCTCTGCATACCTCTGTAATCCCAGCACTTGGTAGGTAAAGGCAGGCAGATCTCTGTGAGTTTGAGACCAGCCTGGTCTACAAGAGCTAGTTCCAGGACAGGCTCCAAAGCTACAGAGAAACCCTGTCTCGAAAAACCAAAAAAAAAAAAAAAAAAAAAAGAGAGAGAGAGAGCTAATAGCAAAAAATGATTTATATTTTATGTCTAAGTGATATTACTATTATAAATAGTGATTATGTTAGAAGTATGTGGTTTTTTGTTTGTATACAATTTTTAATCAGCGTTCTCTGTTATATATGCTCACAATGTGATATCCTTGGTAGATATTAGCCTTTAGCAGTAACTCATTAGATGTTTAAAAAGGTTTTTTCTTTTTAAATATTTATACTGTCACTTTTGATATATGTATATCTATTTCTTCACTGATTACAGAATACCAAATAAAACCATGAATTATTCAAATAGATTTAACAACTGTTAATAGTATATGTTTTTCCAGATCTTTCTCTACCTACACACTCATACACACATATATTATAGTTTTTTTAAGTCAAAAGGGGGAGATAATGCTATATGTGTGTGTATATGACTCACACATATATTGATTTATTATACCCTTTAATTTTTTTTACAGTGTAGAGGAATATAACCTATGCTAACAATGCTATATATAAGTACTTTACATCTGAATTACATCTCTGTCTCTAGATGATTTTTCATGCATAGTGGGACAGTCTCTGGCATATAGTAAAGTACTCACTAGTTTTGTAATATTTAATACTTAAATTTTTTTATTTTTTCACAGCACATGATGAATCTCTATAAAATGACTTTTTTTTTTCTTCAGTGTTTGAATCAAACTCAAGGCCTTATGCATGCTAGGCAAGCATTCTGTCAGTGAGTTATACCCCTAATCTTCTAAGGATATTTTAATCACTTTGTTATAAACTGTCACCTAAGAAGCTTGACAAATCTACAGGTGATCTATTACAATTTTGCTTATCACCTACTGTCAGGTTTTATTCAAATTTGGCAGTTAAAAAAAGAGAAGACAGGAACAAAGAGAAAAATTATCCTTATTCACAAATTGTGTTTACATAAGAAATCTCAAATATCATACACACACACACACACACCACACCCCTCTAATAAATTTGGAAAGGTTGGAGAATATAATAGCAACATACAGAAACCAAATTTCTCTATAGTCAGAATTTTTTTGCTTTTTTTTTTGACAGGGTCTCACTATATACCTCTGGTTGTCCTGGAACTCACTCTGTAGACCAAGTTGGCCTCGAGCTCAGCAAGATCCGTCTGCCTCCACCTCCTGAGTGTTAAGATTAAAGGTGTGCACCACCATGCCCAGTGTATACTAACAACTCGTCGTGACTTAAAAGTTTTAAAGCTTGGGTGAAAAACTAACAAAATATATACAAAACATTTATGATAAAACCTGCTACACATTCATGAAAGAACCATCCAAATACTCAAACAAATGGATAGGTGCATCATGTTAGTGGATTGTAATTCAAAATATATTAAAGATAAGGTTCCATCCTAGTTGCAAACCCAGTGTGCTAGTCCATTCTGCTGAGTCCTGGAGATACTACCCCTCCTGCACCATACCTAATTGCAGGTCTAGCCTAAGACCCATATCTGGGCATGGACCAAGCATGGAGAGACACTGGAACCTCAGGAAAGTCACTGGAACTTCACTTCCCTGCACCATCCCCAACCTTCAGGGCTTGCTTTGGGTGCACAGCATGTATACTCTGCTAGCCTGAGGGAGTCTAGAATATTACACATAACCAATAAAAGAAGTCCATCATTTTTGCCCAGTCTCATCACAAAAACACAAAATATGGAAGATACACACAGTATATCTTCCACAAACCCTGCAGTCCTATAGAAAGGTTCTACAATGACAGTTACCTAGACGAACCCCCAGGACACAGAATTTTAAAGGGCAATCATAAACTTCATCAAAGAATCCAAGGAGTTTAAAGAAGACATGAAGAAACAGCTCAACAAACTTAAAGACAATAACAATAAGTGCCTGAGTGATGCCCAAGAAAACACAAACATATGGCTAAATGAAATGATCACGACGAAGACAATAAAAGAATTGAAAACTAAATTCAGTAACAAGATAGAAATATTGAAGAGATCTCAAGCTAAAATGAAGTTGGAATTGAAAAACTCTGTAACCCAACTAGAAAATTCGGGGGAAAGTATTGCAAGTCGAATGGGTCAGATCAAGGATAGATTACTAGAGCTTGAAGATAAAGCAGGTGAATTAGACCATGTAAGTGAAGAATATGAAAGGAATATGCAGAAATGTGGGATGCCATAGCAAGACTAAATATTGTAGTTATAGCTAGAGATCATAAATCCCAAAGGCAGTGGAATAGATCAGATCTCCAACAAGATTATAGAAGAAAACATCCCCAAATTAAGAAAAGACATGCTGAAATCTGGAAGAGAAAAGCTGAAATTCATATACAGAGGAAAACCAACCATAATAAGAACTGATTTCTCAATGGAAACTTTGAAAGTCAGAAGAATCTAGAGCAATGCACTCCAAGTTCTAAAAGATTACAGTAGCCTAAAACTTGGCTACTGTACCCTTCAAAACTATCTGCTACACTAAAAGGAGAAAGAAAAGCTTTCTAGGATACAGACAGGATAAAATAATTCATGCCCATCAACCAGCTCTGCAGACAATACTGGAAACAACGCTTCAGAAGACTGAGGAGATTATAGAAAGAAAATAAATGAAGCTATAGCTACTGAAATGCAAAATAGTACTAAGACCACAAATAGCAACAACCAAAACCAACCTACCAAACAAACAAACAAAAGCCAATTAAATGACTTCAATCATCACACAATTTTCAATAACAAAACTACAGGCAACTGATGAATGCTGAGAAAGGGGGAGTTAGCCTCTCTCAGGGACGAACCACCTAATTCATTGTCTAACACATCGTGGTCAGCCCTGAAACCATATATATACAAGCAACAAAAACAGACTCAGCAGGTTATATTTATATATTTGTGTGTGTGTGTGTGTGTGTGTGTGTGTGCGCGTGCACGCACACACAGCAGTAATTGGGGGAAAAAGCTATCAGAGAATTACAGGAAAGACTTAGAAGAGAGAGAGGTCTTGAGAAAGTCTATAGGGAGAAAAAGGAAGGGAGAAAAGGATGCAATAATGTTTTTTGTTTTTTGTTTTTTTTTTTAGTTTTTCTCAAAACATATATTTACGGCTCTTCTTAGTACGCTTCTCAGCACCTTGCTAGAACCTTGCAGGAATGTATGGCTCTCCCACCCGGGCCCCCCATGCCTTCCCCAGGGCTCTCCCTAGCCCTTGGTGACAAGGCCTTTCACAGCTTGCACAATGGCATCCTTGTCAATGCCAAACATCTTCAACAGCTCAGCTGGCTTCCCACTTCTTGGCACTTGGCTAACAGCCAGGCGGGTGACAGTGACTCCGGGTTCGCCCACGACTGCGGCAGACACGGCCTCACCTATGCCACCT
>JAQHUG010000377.1:1008382-1022011 GCA_028555095.1 Dicrostonyx torquatus | reverse complement strand
TTAAGAGAACTGCCTGTTCTCCTAGAGGACCCGAGTTCAAGTCCCAGCACCCACATGGCAGCTCACAACTGTCTGTAACTCCAAGATCTGATACACTCACACAGACATACATGCACACCAATGCACATAAACTAAAAATAAATAATTTTAAAAATTATATTCAAAAAAATTTTATTTATAGATAATGTTTCTATTTATAAAAGGCCCCTGATGACTCCACCAGAAATCTACAGCTGATAAGTATATTAATCAAAGTAGCAGAACACAAAAATCAGTACCCTTCCTATACACAGGTGACAGGCATACAAGAAAAAAATCAGGGAAACAATTGCATTCACAATATCCCAAAAAGTAAAGTATCCAGGAATAAATCTAGTCAAAGATGTGAAAGACTTACACAATGAAAACTTTAAGATGCTTAAAAAGAAATTGAGTAAGATTAAAGATGTAAAGATCTCCCATGCCCTAGGATTAATATTTTGAAAATGGCCATCCTTCCTGTTATTCTTTTTAGCTAGGGAGGTCCCCCGGAAGCTTGCTGTGGGTCCCCAGGGTCGAGACAACGTGGTTGGGTCTCCAGTGGCAGCGGCCCCCGCAGCTCGTGGCGGTTAGCATGTGGGCAAGAGATGGCTGAGAAACATTTTTTTAAAATGTTCAACATTCCTAGTTATCAGGAAAATGCAAATCCAAACAACTTTGAGATTTCATCTTACCCCAGGCAGAATGGGTAAAATACAAAATCCAAATGATAGAACGTGCTGCCATGGATGTTTGAAAGTTGAAACACTTATTCACTGCTGGTGGGAATGCAAGCTTGTGTGGTCACTATGGAATCAGTGTGGAAGTTCTTAAAAAAAACTAGAAATATCTATCACAAAATATAGACAAATCACTCTTGGGCTATATCCTACAAAAGAGATAGCTGTTCATCCATGTTTATTCTGTTCTATTCACAATGGCTAGGAAATCAAAACATCCTAAATGTTCATCAACTGATGAATAGCTAATTAACATGTGGTATATTCACATAATAGAATATTATTCAGCTGTTAAGATCAAGGAAATTATAAAACTTTCAGTTTAAAAAAACTCACAGGTAAACGAATGGAGCTGGAAACAATCGTTCTGGGTGAGGACACCCAGACTGGCAAAGACAAATGTTTCATGTTTGCTCTCATGTGTAGGTGTTAGATTTGAATCTTCTGACATGTGAGTTTTGTTTGGCATACCCATATAAGTTAGGAAATTAGTAAGGGTCTGTGGTAGTTTGAATGTAATTGGCTCCCATAATCTCATAGATACTGGCACTATTAGTAGGTGTGGCTTTGTTGAGGTGGGTATGGCCTTGAATGGAGGAAGTGTATCACTGTGGAGGTGGGTTTTGAGGTTTCCTATACTTAGGATACCACCCAGTGTCTCGATCGACTTGCTGTCACCTGCAAGGTGTAGCACTCTCAGCTCCAGCACCATGTCTGCCTCCACACCACCATGCTCCCCACCATGATGATGATGGACTGAACTGCTGAAAATTGAAGCAGACCACCCCAATTAAATGTTCTCATTTATATAAGCTGCTGTGGTCATGGTTTCTCTTCATAGCAATAAAAACCTTAAGACATGGGTGATAGGATAGGATTTTAAGGAAGGGGTATAAAATGCAGATGACCCCCATAGGTTCTTAGGGAGTGGCAGAGTTAGGAGGCATGGCCTTGTTGGAAGATGTGTGTCACTGGGGGTTGACTTTGAGGTTTCAGAATCTCAAGCCAGGCCCAGTGGCTCATTTGTTCTTCCTGCTGCCTGCTGATCCAGATGTAGAACTCTCAGCTACCTCTCCAGCACCATATCTATCTCCATGCCACCATACTTATTTTTTTCCTTTTTTTATTTTATTGATATTTATTGAGCTCTACATTTTTCTTCACTCCCCTCCCTGTCTCTCCCCTCCCCTCTTCAATCCTCCCCCAAGGTCCCCAACCTCCCAATTTATTCAGGAGATCTTGTCTTTTTCTACTTTCTACTTCCCATATAGATTAGATCTATGTAAGTCTCTCTTAGTGTCCTCATTGTTGTCTAAGTTTTCTGGGATTGTGCTACCAATGCTTCTTGCTATGACAATAATGGACTAAACCTCTGAACTGCAAGCCATCCCCATGTAAATGTTTTCATTCATAAGAATTGTTGTAGTCATGGTATGTCATTACAGCAATAAAACACTAAGATAAAGAGTAAAAGGGAATAATGAAATTATTATTAGTGTCAAATGTGGAGGGTTATTGGAGGGCAGAATAGAAGAGGGTAGGCAGGGAGGGATAACTAACATTTAAAAAGTCATATGAAAACCTAATACTGTAGGAGCTTCTGAAAATATTTATATACACACATATAAAAAAGAGTTTAAATGGAGTCACCCTTCAGCAGGTTGATAATTACCCTATCAAAAGTTATCTAAAGGATAACAAATCAAAAACTCAGTGCCAGGGATGGGCTATTCATTTTAGAGTTGTTAGCCAATGAAGTCCTATAGTTTTCCAAATGTTACAGGCTATTGCCAATGGAGTTGGTCACATTCCTGAATTTGACAAGAAGGCCCTATTGCTAAATCATCACATACTTGAACCACAGAACATGAAGAAATCAAGATGGTACTCAACTGGAAGCTATATTCCTACTGACTAGTTTTCATAGTGCCGGAAGGTGCTTATACACCCATGAGTAAAAAGGAATCACCAGTCTTATCCAAATATGAAACTCTTGAGCTACAGAAATGATCATTTTGGAAAGACATGCCGACTGGTGCCATAATGGTCCAGATTTAAGGTAGTAACCAACTACTTTCTGACTATATTTAAGGCCTGTTCCA
Source organism: Dicrostonyx torquatus (assembly GCA_028555095.1). NCBI lineage: Eukaryota > Metazoa > Chordata > Mammalia > Rodentia > Cricetidae > Dicrostonyx > Dicrostonyx torquatus. The sequence goes on along the minus strand of JAQHUG010000377.1, from coordinate 1,019,151 downwards.
CCAATTGAGATTTATACCTGCCACTGTTACTGGGGCCAAGAACCTGTGGCTAGACAGGTCATATGCCATAGAAGAGAACCTACTGCTATTACACTGATAAATGGGCATACTATTAGACTGATTCCTACTGACATAACATTAAACCATAGATTAGTGCATATGTTAACCCTCATCAAAGAAATTTCTTCTTGTAGTCAATGATTAACATAAATACCCACAACTGATCAAGGTGCAGAGAACAAGAGATCAGGGAACACTTACCCATTAAGTGAGACAGCTACACCACATCCCCTCCTCCTAAGGTTCAAGGATCATTGTGGAGAGGTGGAATGAGCCTAAGAGCAAAAGGCATTAGATGACTGCAAGGAAACAATGTTTTCTGGATATAACTGGACTGTCGCAGATGTGAACTCACAGCAGTTGAGACAACATGCGTAAGAACTGTTCAAACTTAAGTCTGACAAAATTCCAGCATGAAAAATAGAGGTAGGAACTTCCACACCTAGATAAGGAGCTATTGGCAGTTGATAGCTTCTGGAAAGAGAGTCAATTTTCTTTAAGGATGCAGCCCCTGGTAGATTGTTCATCCTCCAGTAAAGGGCACACAATGAAGAGAATATGGGGAGGGAGGCCTGAAGAGTTAGCTCAGAGGTTAAGAGCACTTAATGCTCTCGCAGGGGACCAGAGTTTGCTTCCCAACACCTACACTGCAGCTCACAACCAACTGTTAACTACAGTTCTAGAGGATCTAGTGTCTTCTTCTGTCCTCAGTGGGCACCAAACAAAATATGGTGCAGGAGAATACATGTAGGCAAAACACTCATACACAAGGAATAATAAATACATCTAATCAGACATTTAAAAAAGGAGTATATGGGCAGCACAAGTTGGACATGATAGATTTTGTTTTTAAAAGAAGACACAGTTGGGTGAGTTAGGAAGTAAGTGATACATCTGGGAGGAATTGGTGCAATAGTGAATATGATCAAAATACATCATATAAAATTATCAATGGACTAACAAAATGAGAAAAAATAAGCAAAATTGTATCTTGAAATTATGACCATGCAAGATTTCTATAATAATATATTAGTAATTGGAAAAATAAGCAAAAATCAGCATGAAATAATTTCAGATTAAACCTTACAATAAGCATATGACTAATCTAATTTATTGGATATAGTTAATATCTCCCCCTTTTCCTAGGAGGAAAATGCTCTACTGTTTTATTTATAGAGGTTTTTAATTAAAAAAGGGTATTTTCCCCAAACTTATTGCCTTTTTAAAAGACTTAAAATAGGTCTCTGAAATTTGTATTTTTAAAAATCCAAATTGTAAGCTGGGCAGTGATGGTGCATACTTTTTTTCTTTATTGATATTTATTGAGCTCTACATTTTTTTCTGCTCCCCTCCCTGCCTCTCCCCTCCTCACTTCAACCCTCCCACAATGTCCCTATGCTCCTAATTTACTCAGGAGATCTTGTCTTTTTATACTTTCCCATGTATATTAGGTCTATGTAAATCTCTCTTAGTGTCCTCATTGTTGTTTGGGATTGTAGTTTGTAGGCTGGTTTTCTTTGCTTTATGTTTAAAAGCCACCTATGAGTGAGTACATGTGACAACTGTCTTTCTGTGTCTGGGTTACCTCACTCAAAATAATGTTTTCTGGTTCCATCCATTTTCCTGCAAAATTCAAGCTGTCGTTATTTTTTCTGCTGTGTAGTACTCCATTGTGTAAATGTACCACAATTTCTTTATCCATTCTTTGGTCAAGGGACATTTAGGTTGTTTCCAGGTTCTGGCTATGACAAACAAATCTGCTATGAACATAGTTGAGCACATGTCCTTGTGGCATGATTGAGCATCCTTTGGATATATGATGGTGCATACTTTTAATCCTAGCACCCAGGAGGCAAAGGCAGGCAGATCTCTGTGAGTTCGAGGTCAGCCTTATCTACAAAGTGACCTCCAGAACAGCCAGGATTCTTATACAGAGAAAGCCTGTCTTGAAAACAAAGCAAAAAAAAATATACTGAATTATGATTGATGTTTTATTAGAGTAGTAGAAAACTGGAATATTTTCAAACATAAAACTTGATTTAAGTAACATAAGAGCTGTGGATAAGCAAACAGTCATAACCAAAACATGAACAACAATACGTTTTCATCATCCTCATTTGCATGTTTCTAAAGCTAAAATTGTTATTTTTCCTACCATTTCCAAAATTATATCAAAGGTAAATTCTAAATATCTCAGGCATTTTGAAGGTACCTTATATGAACTTATTTAAAACATATGAATTTAAAGGAATTTGGGCTAAATTTATCTGAACGCTTATTTATAAATGAAACTAAGCAAAACACTTTGGTGAAGGACTTTTTCATATGAACTTACCACATAACATACATCTAAAGCTAGTACGTAAGAACATTCTTATAAGGCAAGATGAAGCCTCATGTGTAAGACAAGACAATATAACAAAACAAACTTACCAGTTTATTAAGAAGGAACATTGATATGGATCAATATAAGGCCATGCATTTACAGCCACTAATTTTTTGATAACAAGGCCAAAAATTATACATTGAAGAAAAGACAACATCGTCAACAAATGATGGTGTGAAAACTGGATGTCCACACATAGAAGAATAAAATTAGACCCTTATCCCTCACTTTGTACAAAATTCAGCACAAATAAATCGATAATATTAACACAGGACTGGAAATTTTGAAATGACTTAGAGGGAGAACACTTTGAGGTACAGGTATATGTAAGGACTTCCTGAGAGAGACTCAATAGGAAACTATCAATAAAATGAGGAGAATGGAAGAAAATCTTTGCTAGCTATACATCCAAAGAGATTAGTGTCTAGAATATAAAAGTACTCAAGAAACTAAGCAACAAGAAAACAACTCAGCAGAATGGTGGTGCATGCCTTTAATCCCAGCACTCAAGAGGCAGAGACAGGTAGATCTCTGTGATTTTGAGGCCAGTTTGGTCTACAGAGCAAGTTCCAGGACAGCCAGGGCTATACAGAAAAACCCTGTCTCAAAATAAAGAAGAAAAGAAAAGTACTGTGGGACAATGATCTGTGCCCTATCACTTGTATTTTAAATAAATGCTGATAGGCCAGTAACCAGGCAGGAAGTATAGGCGGGACGACCAGGCAGGAAGTAGAGGCAGGGCCTGGGAAAACGGAAGTTTCAGTCTGCAGTATTCACCCAGACACAGAGAGGAAGCTAGACACAGAGCAAGCAAGATGTGACTTCCTTGCCAAAAAAGGTACCAAGCCACGTGGCTAACATAGACAAGAATTATGGGCTAATATAAGTTATAGAGTTAATAAGAAGCCTGAGATACTAGGCCAATCAGTTTATTTAATAATATAGACCTCTGTGTGATTTCTTTGAGACTTAATGACAGTGGAAACTGAGCAGGACAGAAACTTTAGTCAACAGAAAAGAAAAAAAACAAACAAAGGAAAAACTCTAAAAACAATGCTGGAGAGATGACTCAGCAGTGAAGATCACACACTGCTCTTCCAGAGGTCTTGAGTTCAATTCCTAGCACCTACATGGTGGCTCAAAACCATCTATAGTGGGACCTGATTTTTTCTTCTGGCATGTTGGCATTTATGCAGATAGAGCACTTATATACATAAAATAAATAAATATTCTAAAAAAGAAAAGAACCATCAAGATATGGGCTAAAAAACTGAACAGAATCCTCAAAAGTAGAAATATGAATGGCTAACACATGTTTTTTAAAGTGTTCAACTTCATTAGTGATCAAGGAAATGCAAATTTAAAGTAATTAGAATTCTACCTCATTCCAATTTGAAAAACTATCAAGAAATCAAATAAAAAAAACCCATTTATCCACTGTTGGTAGTAGTGCAAATTGATACAGCCACTATTGATGAAATCAGTGTAGAGGTTTCTCAAAGAGTTAAGAAAAATATGATCCCACTAACCACTTCTGAGAATATACCTAAAGGGATCCATATCCTATCAAAAATATTTGCATATCTATGTCAGGAAAATTAATGGAACTAGAAAATATTATTTTAAGTGAGATAACCCAGACCCAGAAAGACAAATGCAATATGTGGATTCTAGCTTCAAAATTTTGGAGTTTTATATTTGGCTATGGAGGTATGATAGAAAGGGCCCATGAGATGGGGGAGAGGAAGAATCCTTCAGGAAAGATGGAGATAGTAGAACACGTGATATTAAGTACAAGTGGGAATTCAGGGAGTGTCTTAGCTTGGTTTTTATTGCTGTGAAGACCATAACCAAAAGCAACTTGGGAAGGAGAGGGTTACTTGGCTCACACTTCCACCTCACAGTTTGTCATTGGGGGAAGTCAGGGCAGGAACTCCAGCAGGGACCTAGAGGCAGAAACTGAAGCAGAAGCTGTGAATGCAGAAGCATTGCTTTCTCAGCTACCTTTATGATACCTCTCAAGGTCACCTGCCCAATGGTAGTCTGGCCCACAGTGGGCTGTACCCTCCCACATCAGCCACCATGCAAGAAAATGATCCATAGACTTCTTTATAAGGCCAATCTTATTGAATCATCTCTCTAAAGGCTTACTCTTCCCAAATGTGTCAAGTTGACGAAAAAACTAACCAGTTTAGGGGCTTTAAAGGTTTGAGAGGGGATGGAGGTAGGCAATGGGAGAGAGTGAGTGGTGAGGCACAAGTCAACCAAAATTAAGGTTTTACAAAAAAAATTTTATGGAACCTCCTACTTTCCAAGCTAACTTAAAAAATAATATAACAGAAAATCATAAAGTTTTAAACACAGAAACCTTGCGAGGAGAGACAGTGATGCTGTCAGAAAACATGAGTTATTAAGAAAAAAGAAACCTCAGGACCTTTTCCTTCTACTGGGTTGCCATATCCAGCCTTAATATGATGGGAGGTGCCTAGTCTTATTGAAGCTTGATATGCCATGTTTGGTTGACATCCCTGGGAGGCCTGACCTTTTCTGAAGGGAAATAAAGGAAAAAGTGGATCTATGGGGAGAGGGAGAAGTGGGGGGAGACTTGGAGGAACGGAGGGATGGGAAACTGCAGTGAGGATGTATTGTATCAAAGAAGAATAAATTAAAACAATTTCAGTGCTAGGTATGGGGTACCTCCTTAAAAGTTGCTCACATAAATCAACATCAGATATTGGCAGTGCTCTTGGTTATTCACCATAACTAGATAGTAAGACCCTATTACTGAACACTTTGGCTGAAGGATATAGAGCAATCAATCTGGAACTAACCAGGAAGTTTCCTCCTTGCTTGTGGAATATTTCTTTACACTGTGACTATATGTCACTGATCCTGGGTTAATAAAGAAGCTGATTGGCCAATAACTGGACAGATATAGGTTAGGTAGGACTCACAGACAAAAAGAGCACTAAGAAGAAAAGGAGGATTCTCAGAATCACAAGGAGATGTGGAGAAAAGATTAACTTGCCTTTTGTAGAAAGGTACCAAGCCATGTGGCAGAGCATAGATAAGAAACGTGGGTTAATTTAAAATGTAAGAGTTAGCTAGTAATAAGCCTGAGCTATTGGCTGAGCATTTATTTTTTTATTTTGTTTTTGTTTTCTGAGTCAGGGTTTCTCTGTAGCTTTGGAGCCTGTCCTGGAACTAGCTCTTGTAGACCAGGATGGCTTTGAATTCACAGAGATCTGCCTGCCTCCACCTCTTGAGTGCTGGGATTAAAGGCATGTGTCACCACTGCCCAGCCTTGGCTGAGCATTTATAATTAATAATAAGTCTCTGTGTGGTTATTTGGGAGCGACTGCTGGGACACAGAGAAACTCTGCCCATACCTGCTGGCTAGTTTTCATAGTATTGGAAGGTACTAAGAATTAGTCTTCCGCCGGGCGGTGGTGGCGCACGCCTTTAATCCCAGCACTCGGGAGGCAGAGGCAGGCGGATCTTTGTGAGTTCGAGACCAGCCTGGTCTACACTAGTTCCAGCGCAGGCTCCAAAGCCACAGAGAAACCCTGTCTCAAAAAAAAAAAACAAAAAATAAAAAAAAAATAAAATAGAATTAGTCTTCCAAGTGCTGACATTACTTTTTCTAAAGGCTTTTGTGTTAATTATCTCCCTGTATTCTCTCCTCTTGAATTGATTTCCTTACTTTATTTATCTGCTTGTTTATATCTTCTATATAGTCATTGATTTTTTTAAAGATTTATTTTATTTTAAATATGTCTTGTGTGGTTATGTGCATGAATGTAGGTGCCTGAAGAGGCCAGAAAAGAACATCAGATCCCCTGGATCTGGGAGTTACAGGCAATTGTGAGCCACCTGACATGGGTGCTGGGAATCAAACCTGCTTTCTCTGGAAGAGCAGCAAGTGCTCTTAACTTCTGAGGCCTCTGTTCCACAAATCATTGATAATTTTTCAAAGTAGGACTCAAGTATATTTCTGGTACTCTAGTTATTATTTTTGGTTTCTGGCATTTTAGGTGTTGTGAGCATGTCAAGACGTTGTAGTGGGTTGATGTCTCATAGTTTTGTTGTGTGTTGTGTTTTGCACATCTGTTGGGATAGAGAATCACTCCAGTTTTTTTAAACTTTCTTTTCTTGTCCTTTTTATTTGTTTACTTTTGAGTCCTATTGGTGAATTATCTTCATTTCATTTCATGTTCCTCATTGTTATCCCGAGGTGAAGGCAAATGAAGGAACAAGCGAATATGATGTTTACAGGGGTTCCAGTGATGTGCTCCAGAAGACACCTGCGTGCTTGGCTCTCATGAGAAGACTCAGAGGCAGCATCCCGAGAGAGCCAGTACTGGGAAAGCTTATCAATATTTTTTTAGAGCTCAGGCTATGGGAATTTAAGTAGTGAAATGAGGAATGAATGCAGAAAAGAAGGAATAAAAATGAGGACAAAAGCATATGGGTTAGAGATATCAGAAATAGCAAACAAAAATATTGTAGAGAAAAGAACAATCACAAAAGCCTTTTTTGCTGATACAGGTTCAAACACAACATTCAAAGTACAAAATATAAGTAATAAAGATAAAAAATTAAAATGAACAATAAGATGAAAGAAAATTATGATCACAGTCAGCATTTCTTTCTAGTTGGGAAGATATGCCTTTTCCCCTCCCCTTGGATAGTCATTTGGATCAGTTTTCACACAAGGGGCAGGGCTGCCAGCTTCGGTAATCTAAGCAAGGTGTGTCAGTGTATCCAAGGTATATCAATGTGTCCCACCCCTGAGAAGAATTTTTGTGATAAAAAAGTTCTCCTCAACCAGAATTTTCTGGCTGGAGACCCCCTGCCTACAAACGACCACTTTGTCTTGCACGGGTCAGAGATTAGTATTCCCTCACGGGGCTTTCTGTAACTGAGCCTCTGGAGGGTGTAAAAGGCAGATGGATGCACTTCTTCTTAGACCGAGATGGAGGGGGGAGGGCCTTGGGCTTCCCATAGGGCAGGGTATCCTGCCCCATCTTAAGGAAGCAGGAGGAGGGTAGTGGGGTAGTGGGGGAGCGGGAGGGCCAGGAACAAGGGGAGTAAATGTAAATTTTTCTTTTAACAATAAAAAAAAAGGCAGAGGCAGGTAAATCTGTCTGAGTTCAACGCCAGTCTGGTTTATGGACTGCGTTTTAAGACAGCCAGCGCTGTTACACAGTGAAATCCTGTCACAAACAAACAAAACAAAACAAAACAAAACAAAAGGTCTCTCTCTCTCTCTTTTTTTTAAAGATTTGTTTATTATGTATACAACATTCCTTCCATGTGTGCCTGCAGGCCAGAAGACAGCACCAGATCTCATTATAGATGGTGGCTGTGAGCCACCGTGTGGTTGCTGGGAATTGAATTCAGGACCTCTGGATGAGCAGCCAGTGAGCCATCTCCCTAGCCCAAAGTCTCTTGTTCTAAGCTAGTGTACAATAAGTAAGAGGTGAGACTAATTAGATGATGACAATTTTCTTAGCCTTTTAACACATCTATGCTTAGATTTTCTGGCCCAGTTGTATAGCACATCTTTGTAGACTTTTAGACTTCCCCAGAGATATATTCATCTATGTATAGTTATCAAAATCGATGTTCTTACATGGAAACAATAATGAAAAGCTACTATTCTACTCCTGTACCAATTGTTTTTCTGGTTTCCAAGATCAAATACTTTACAGAATGAATGTAAGAGAGGGAAGATTTATTTTGGCTGACGGTTTGCAGAGGACTCAGTCTATTGTGGCAGGAAGGACACAGGAGTAGGAGCATCAGTTATCGCTTCTGTGTTCTGTGTTCAGGAAGGAGGAGAGCAAAAGAAGAGAGGAGGAATTTCAGTGCTCAGCTTCCTCCTTTTCATTCAGTCCATGACTACAGCTTATGTACACCCACATACGCAGGCAAATCTCCTTAGAAATGCCCTCAAAGACATGTCAAGAAGCAAGTTTCACGGGTAACCTTAAATCCAGTCAAGACAACAGAGTGTCACAACTGCCTTGTTGACATCATTCCTTTTTCCCAAATATTCATTAGTGACATGAATTATTTGGGGGAAACAGGACTTTAACTTGTTACTTGAAGCTTCTGTTCTTAGTAGTAAGTTGCTCCTTGGGAGGCACATTTTCATCATTAGTTAATTCATGCCTCTTAATTTGTGTTTATTTTATTTCCAGAATTCTCACACTGTATTCCCATTCTACTACCTAGAAGATAATTATTTGAATGTATTTTGTGAGTTTTACTTTTTAAAAAATTTTTTTGAGACAGGGTTTCTCTGTGTAGCTTTGAAAGTCCTAGAGCTAGCTCTAAAAATCAGTCTGGCTTCGAACTCACAGGGATCCGCCTGCCTCTGCCTCCTGAGTGCTGGAATTAAAGGTGTGTGCCCCCACCACCCAGCTGTGAGTTTTACTTTTAGCATCATAAAATTTGGGGTGTAAAGACATATATGTATTATCGTTATTTTTATTTGATTAAAGTAAAACGAAAACATTTCTTCCCTCCTCCTCCTCTCTCCTACCCCTCCCATGTTCAAAACTTCCCTTTTCAAATTTATAGCCTCTTTAACCATTGTCTCCACTTGAGACCAGCAACACTATCCCAATAGGTCCTGAGTATTTTAACATAGCTGAAACACAAGGCAAACACCTTAAAATAGTTTTTTTTATTAATGTGATAGAGGTCCTTAAAGGGTAAATAAATAAATAAATTATTTAATCTCTGAAAGCACAAATAGTGGAAAGAAACGAATAAAACAGTCTGTGGTGGTTTGAATAAGAATGGCCCCATAGATTCATATATTTGAATGTTTAGTCATCAGGGAGTGATGTTATTAAAAAAAGATTAGAATGTATGGCTTTGTTGGAGCAAGTGTGTTCCTGGGGATGGGCTTTGGGGTTTCAAAAGACCATGCCAGGTCCAGCCTCACTCTTTCTCCACCTATGGATCAGGTTGTAACTCTCAGATACTTCACCATTGCTTTTTGCCATGATGATAATGGACTAAACCCCTAAAACTCTATGCAAGCCCTCAATTAAATGCTTTCATTTTGAAGAATTGCCTTGGTCATGGTGTCTTTTTCCCAGCAATAGAACTGTGACTAAGACACAGTCCAAGACCTAAAAGTAGAAATTGAATCAATAAAGAAAACCTAAACTGAGGAAATTATGGAAATGAAAATTTTAGGAACTTGAACAGAACTACAGAGGCAAGCTTCACCAACAGAAAACAAGAAATGGAAAGAGAATCTCAGGTGTTGAAGATACATTAGAAGAAATGAACACATCTACCAAAAAAACGTTAAATATAAAAAACTAACATAAAGCATCAAGGGAATCTGGAACACTGTGAAAAGAACAACCCTAAGAATAATAGGAAGGAGAAGAAACCCAACTCAAAGGCTCAGAAATTGTTTTCAACAAAATTGTAGAAGAAAATTTTCCTAACCTAAAGGAGATGCCTCTCAAAGTACAAGAGGCATACAGAACACCAAATAGATTGTGTCAGAAAAGAAAGTCCCCCTTGGTATATAGTAATCAAAACACTAAACATACAGAACAACGAAAGAATATTAAAATCTACAAGAGGAAAAGGCCAAGTAGCATATAAAAGCAGGCCTATTAAAATTACACTGACTTCTCAACAGAGAGTCTAAAAGCCAAAAGAGCTTGGACAGATGTGCTGCAAACTCTAAGAGACCACAGATGCTGCCCAGACTACTACACCCACCAAAACTCTTGTAGACCAGGCTGGCCTCGAACTCACAGAGATTCGCCTGCCTCTGCCTCCTGAGTGCTGGGGTTAAAGGCATGCGCCACCACTGCCCACCACCAAAACTTTCAATCACCATAGATGGACAAAACAAGATATTCCATGATAAAATCAAATTTAAGCATAATTTGTCTACAAATCAATCCTTCCAGAAGGTGCTAGGAAAAACACATCAATCTAAGGAGGTTAACTACATCAATAAAACACAGGAAATAAATAATCTAACACCAGCAAAATCAAAAGAAGAAAAGTCTCAATTCCCTAATAAAAAACAGACTAACAGATTCAATGCAATGCCCATCAAAATCCCAGCAAAATTCTTCAAAGACCTCGGAAGAACAGTACTCAACGTCATATAGAAAAGCAAAAAACCCAGAATAGCCAAAACAATCCTGTACAATAAAAGAACTTCTGGAGGCATCACAATCCCTGACTTCAAACTCTACTACAGAGCTACAGTACTGAAAACAGCCTGGTATTGGCATAAGAACAGACATTAGGACCATTGGAAGCAAATAGAAGA
>JAQHUG010000377.1:991977-1004679 GCA_028555095.1 Dicrostonyx torquatus | reverse complement strand
CAATCCCAGAGAATTTAGACAACAATGAGGACACTAAGAGAGACTTACATAGATCTAATCTACATGGGAAGTAGAAAGTAGAAAAAGACAAGATCTCCTGAGTAAATTGGGAGGATGGGGACATTGAGGGAGGGTTGAAGGGGGAGGGGAGAGGCAGGGAGGGGAGCAAAGAAAAATGTAGAGCTCAATAAATATCAATAAAGAAAAGTCAAGAAAGAAAAAAATAATCCAACTAAAACATGGGGTACAGATCTAAACAGGGACTTCTCAGAAGAGGAAATTGAAATGACTGAGGAGCAAAAAAATGTTCAACATCCTTAGCCATCAGTGAAATGCACATCAAAATTACTTTGAGATTCCATCTTACACATGTCAAAATGGCTAAGATCAATAACACAAGTGACAGTTCGTACTGGGGAGGATATGGAACAAAGGGAACATTTTTCCATTGGTGATTGGAGAGAAAATTTGTACAGTCACCATGGAAATCAATATGGCAGTTCTTCAGAAAATTGGGACTCAATCTACATGGAGACCTAGTTATAACACTCTTGGGCATACACCCAAAGGATGCTCTGTTTTATCACTTGCTCAACTATATTAATTGCAGCTTTATTCATAATAGCCAGAAACTGGAAACGATCTATATTGGCCTCAACTAAGAATGCATAAAGAAAATGTAGTTCATTTACACAATGGAGTATTACTCAGCATTTTAAAAAATGACACCATGAAATTTGCAGACAAATGGATGCAAGTGGGAAAAAAATCATTCCGAGTGAGGTAACCCAGACCCAGAAAGACAAATATGGTATGTATTCACTTATAAATAGATATTACCTGTTAAGTAAACTATAATCAAGCTATAATGCACAGACTCAGAGAGGTTAGGTAAACATGGGGGTTGGGACAGGGATCTCCTTGCAAATGCGAAATAGAATAGATTCTGCTGGTGGCCTGGAGGTGGATGGGGACAGAAGTGGGAGAGATCATGTGGCGGGACTAGAACAGGCAGAGACAGCCAAAATTGGGCAGCAATGGGGGGGGGGCAGTGCGGAAACTTCCTAGAACCTATGAGAGTGACCCTAGTGAGGACTCCTGGTAATGGAGAATATGGCGTCTGAACTGGCCTTTTGTATCCCAGGCAAGATTTCCAGTGGTGGGACTAGTGTAGTGGCATTTCACATGTATTTTTAATAACTAAAGCCTGCCTGAAGATCTGAGAGTAAAAGAGCCCCACTGGTCAGCCTTACAGACAAGGTTATGGTAACACGCACCTTTAATCACAGTAGGCACCCTAGTTGCCATAGAAATTGGGTAGTGCAAGCCTTTAATCTCAGCCCTAAGACTGGATGAGACAGTTCTCAGACACAGTCTCATTCTGAGATTCCTGGAGGCAGGATTGCCATTTCAGACTGAGGTTGAGGTAAGAGCCAGTGGCTGGCTGTTTTACTTTTTGGATCTTCAGGTTGAACCCCAGTTTCTGACCCTGAGAGGTTTTTTTTAATTAATTTTATTTTTATATGCATTGGTGTGAAGGTGTCAGATCCCCTACAACTGGATCTTCAGACAGTTGTGAGCTGCCATGTGGGTGCTGAAAATTGAACCCGGGTCCTCTGGAAGACCAGTCAGTGCTCTTAACCACTGAGCCATCTCTCCAGCCCCTGACCCTGAGTTTTTATTAATCGGCTTCCGACTAGGTTATATTTGGTTGAGTTGTTGGCTGAAAGGGTCCCATTCAGATCCCTAAGCAAGCCACGTTGATGGTAGGACAGAAGGCCACTCCCTGAGAACTGGCAGTAGGGCCCCATTGCTGAGGACAGTTTCCCGTACAGCTCATTTAACATAGAGAGTTGAGCTGGGGTGGGCTTGGAGCCTTCACCCATATGCCCTAGTCAATTTGGTGTTGGAAGGTATGCTTCAGGCCATAGAAGGAGAAACCTAGACACCAACCCAGCTACAAAATCTTCCACTTACAGTCCTGCATGCAAGGTGTGCTGGGGCAATGGGGCACAGAACTTGTGGGAGTGGCCAAACAAAGTTTGGCTTAAATTGAGTCCCATGCCAAGAAAGGGAGCCCATACCCTACACTGCATGGATGGCCAGGAACCGGAGACTAGACAGCCCAGAGACCTAAGGTAGAACCAAACACACCTGGCAAAAAAAAAAAAATCAATGAAGTGATATCTGCTATGCTCATATCAGTGCCATGTCCAGGCATCACCAGAGAAGCTGCTTCTGGCAGCTGATGGGAGTGGCTGCAGAGACCCACAGCCAGACATTATGCAGAGAGAGAGAGTCTAAATTGGAGGTCTCCATGAGGTTCATCCCCTTGGAGCTTGGGAAGCCCCAGAAAAGAGGGGGAGGAAATACTGTAGGAGTCAGAGAAAATGGAGCACACCAGGAGAACATGGCCCAAAGAATCAACTAACCAGGGCTCAATCACATGGGCTCACAGAGACTGAAATGGCCAGCGTGGGGACTGCATGGCTCTGGCCAGGTCCTCTGTGTATATATTATGGTTGTTAAGTTAGTGTTCTTGTGGGACTCCTAACAGTGGGAGTGGGGGTGTTTCAACTCTTTTGCCTGCTCTTTTTCTCCCATTGGGTGCCTTGTTCAGCCCTCATATAGGACTTTCCACTTCTCTTATTATATCTTGTTTTTCCCTGTTTGGCTGTCAATCTCTTGGAGCCCTGCTCTTTTCTAAAGAGGAAAAAGAGGAGGAGTGGATCTGGGAGAAAAAGGAGGTGAGGGGAAAACTAGGAGGAGCTGAGGTTGGGGTGTATTGTAATGGAAAAGAATCGATTTTCTAATAAAAATAAGCAAAAAAGGAAATAAATAACCTAATTAAAAATGGGATAGAGATCTAAACAGAATTCTCAAAAAAAGAAAACTTAAATGGCTGAGAAGCACCTAAAGAAATGTTCAGCCTCCTTAGTCATCAGGGAAATTTAAATCAAAATTACTTTGAAATTTCTTACGTCTCTCAGAATGACTAAGATCAATAACACAAGTGACAGCTCATGCTGGCGAGGATGTGAAATAAGGGGACACTCATCCATTGCTGGTGGGAGTGCAATCTTGTACAGTCATTATGGAAATCAGTTTGGTCATTCTTCAGTAAGATGGAATTAATCTATCGCAAGATCCAGCTATACCACTGTTAGACACATACTCAAAGGACACTTCATCCTGCTACAGAGACACTTACTCAACCCTGTTGATTGCTGTTCTATTCAGAATAGTCACAAATTGAAAACAATCTAGATGGTCCTCAACAGAAGAATGGTTAAAGAAAATGTAGCAATTTGCACAATGGAGTATTATTAAGCTTTTAAAAATTAAAACATGAAATTCAAAGATAAATGGATGGAACTAGAAAAAGACATCCTGAGTGAGGGAAGCCAGACCCAGAAAATGTGATGTTTATTTCCTTATATGTGGATATTAGCTGTTAAGACAAAGATAACCAAGCTACAATCCATAGAGCCACAGATGTTAGGTATAGAGTAAGGAACTGGGGAACAGATAGATTTCCCTAGTAATGGGAATTAGAATAGAAAATTATGGATGGATGGGGAAGGAGACTAGAATGGGAGGATTGAGTGGATTAGGGGAGGGAAAAAGGGGACAACAGAAGAAATACAGGGCGAGGCAGCTAAAATTAAGGGGCATTTGAGGGGTAGTAAGAAACCTAATGCAGTAGAAGCTTCCTAAAGTATCTACATATATGAAGGTAATCTAAATGAAATCACCAAAAAGTGAGAGGGACAGAGCCTCAACTGACCATCGCTTCTCACTAAATGAAGCTTCCAGGACTAGGAATGGGTTACATCTTACTGAGTTGTTGGCCAAATAGGTCCCATGGGAACCCCCAAACAACCAGGCTGTTGCCAAGACTACAGGTTGTTCTCCATAAACTGATGGCAAGGCCCCATTGCTGAAGCCAATAAGTACATAACTCATTGAACATGGAGAAGTCTAACAGGTACCTACATAGGGACTTCAACCATACATGCTAGTGTCTTTGGTACAGGAAGGTACTTTGTATGCAACCAAAAGAGAAATCCACACCAAGCCAGCCACAACCCTTTATCTACAATGGTGTCCTGCCTGCAAGATATGCTAGGACAATGGGGGCACAAAGCTTGTGGGAGTCACCAGCCAACATCTGACCAGCTTAAGGCCCACTCTATGAGATAGAACCCATTCCTGACACTGCTTAGATGGTCAAGAACCTGAGACCAGATAGCCCAGGGACATAGGGAATAAGCAGATACTACTAATCTACTAAAGGACCTCTGAGCCATTTCTTGAATGCTAAATAAAATTTAAAAAGAGAAATAAAAATATAAATAAAATAAAAACAAAAAACAAAAGATGAAAATAATAAAAATAAGGGGGCTGGAGAGATGGCTCAGGGGTTAAGAACACTGACTGCTCTTCTGGAGGACCCAGGTTCAATTCCCAGCACCCAGATGGCAGCCCACAACTGTAACCCCAGTTCCAGGAGCTCCAAAACCCTCACACAGACATACATGCAAGCAAAATACCAATGCACATAAAATAAAAATAAATTTTAAAAGACTATTGATCAAATTTATAGAAATAAGTGTTGCATATACCTTTGGGTTCTGTAGAGAAAATGATTTCTTTTATTTGTCTTATCTGGCCAGAATATTTTATTCAGGCTTAAACTTTCAATTTTCAATCAGTTTACATATCTTTTCACCTTTTTTACTAGGCTCTCAAACCTTGTGGAAACACCCAAGACTGTTCGCAAGTTGTCATGGGTGGAGAACTTGTGGCCAGAGGAAAGTGTCTTTGAGAGACCGAATGTACAGAAGTACTGCCTCATGAGTGTGCGGGATAGCTATACAGATTTTCACATTGACTTTGGTGGGACCTCAGTCTGGTACCATGTGCTTAAGGTAGGAATGAATATGACTTCTGGAGGTAGCCAGATGTATCTGCCTTTCATATTCTATTTGGGTAATTCTTTAACATAATTAACTCTATCAAGGTTTGTTACATGGTAGAGGGGCCTCTAATTTTGATGCTTAAGCAAAAAAGTTTTTGAAGGTAGTCATGGTGTCCTGTGCCTTGGATTCCAACACTTGGAGGGTTGAAGCAAGAAGGTTGTCATGAGGTAGAGGTCAGCCTGAGCTACATGATAAATGTCAGATCAGCTTGAGCTAAAGCATGAGATACTCTCTCAAAAAACCTCAAACCAAAACAAAGAACAAATCTCCATTGCACACTTGACTGGATTTGGAATCACTTAGGAGACACAGCTCTGGGTTTATCTGTGAGGGCTTTTCCAGAGAGGAGTAACTAAGGAGGGGAAGATGCACCCTGAATGTGAGTATACTGTCCTATGGGCTGGAGTTCCAGACTGAATAAAAGGGAGGGATCTCAGCATTCATCACTCCTGGATCATGACTGTGGCTGCAATGAGACCCAGCACCTCATGCTTTGTCGCCATACCTTCCCTGCCATGATGGACTGTACCCTCAGACCGTGAACCACAATAAATCCTCTCACCTTAAATTGCCTTTGTTGGGTATTTTGCCATAGCAATGAGAAAAGTGGCTAATCCTGACATCCCTGCATTCAGTTGAAGAGCTTATGGGGAAGGGGATATGTGACCAGAACACACATGCCTTTGAAGGCCATCAAAGTCCAAAGCCGATGAACCAATATTACCATGGGAGGCTCTATGTTGGCAGTCAGCATAGAGGTCCAAGAGATCACCAGTCTCAATCTCAGAAGTGCTGTGTGTCCAGTCAGTTGTAAACCACTCTGGGTCCTAGTTTCCCATTTGAAAAAGAACAACAAAAAACAGGTGTGTGTGTGTGTGTGTTGTGTTGTGGAGGGGTAGTGGATGAATTGTTCTCAAGGGCTTACTCCAGTGCTTCAGTTCCATGATTTGGAGTGCTTTTAAAAAGGAGGTGGGGGCTACTACTCTCTCTGTCCCTGACTTGCTTTGTGGCCTTGAACCAGCTGCTGGACCTCTCTCGGCCTATTTTCATGTCTGAAATATAAGGAGATTGGGGAGGAGAGGCCCCAACATCCAATAATTCTCCCTAGAGGATGCCCACCCTCATCTGCAGCTGAAAAGCTTTGAGCAAATCAGAGGAAAGTGAGACACTGGTCACAGATGAACCCCTTTCCAAATCTTCTGTCTTCTCCCACTGCCCTCCCCGCCCCACTGTCAGGAGCTTGCAGCACCGGCTTGCTTGCCAAACTTGTTGCCATGACAACGGGTTACAAATAACTCAGATGCAGGCAAAGATTTTAACCCAACAGCTCCTGGGCCAAGGGCTTCCTGTTCCTTTCTCAGACCAGACTAACGGAACAATGCCCCAATTTTTTTTTTTTATGATCAATTTACTCTCCTGCTAACAAGCCTGCCAAGGTTCCTCAGTGTCACAAGAATAAGGCTGGCATTCCAGGTCCTTTGAAAACCTGATTCAAATCTTTCCAATATTATTTCCCACTTGCCCCTATTAAGAAGTGATCGCTCCTATTTTTGACACCTGCTGTCTGACAAGCCTGGTGCTGGATGCTTTATATGCAATATCTATGAAAATCTTGCCCAAACTTCTATTAGGCAGAAGCTATTGTCCCACCTAAGACTATATGCTGCCTGAGACATTGTGTATGTTATAGAGGTAAGAACTGAAGTTCACGGATATATGGCTGTTAGAGATGGGATTCAAACTCAAACCTGTAAAATTCCCAAGAAGGTGGAATACATCTGGGTGCAGGGATAGATGTCTGTAACCCCAACTACTCAGGATTCTGAGACAGAGAGATCGAGAGTTCAAAGCCAGTCTAGACAATTTAGTGAGATCCTGTCTCAAAAACAAATGCTTTGATCATAGTGTCAAATGCCACTAATCCTAGCTTTCAGGAGGCAGAAGCAGGTGGATCTTTGAGCATAGAGTGCAGCCTGGTCTACAGTGATTTCCATACCAGTCATAGCTATATAGCGAGACCCTGTTTCAAACAAATAAAAAATACTTGGCCGGGCAGTGGTGGCGCACGCCTTTAATCCTAGCACTCGGGAGGCAGAGGCAGGCGGATTTTTGTGAGTTCGAGACCAGCCTGGTCTACAAGAGCTAGTTCCATTGCAGGCTTCAAAGCCACAGAGAAAACCTGTCTCGAAAAACAAAACAAACAAACAAACAAAATACTTGAAAGCTGAATTCAAGAACACATCAAAAACATCATTCATCATGATCAAATTTGCTTCATAAAGAAATGGCTTTAAATGTGTGTGTATGTATATATATATATATGTATATATATATAATTAACTGAATGCAAAATGGCTTTAAATATGTATACACATATATGTATATAATTAACCACATAACTGGACTGAAAGAGAAATCTTATGATTATCTTAATAAACAGAGGAAATTCCTTTGACAGAATCCAATAGACCTTCTTGATAAAAATCCCAAACAGACTGGAGAGCTTGGTCAGTAGTTAAAAGCACGTGTTGCTTTGGCAGAGAACCTGGGTTCACTTTCCAGAACCTATATGGTATCTCACAATAATCCATTAACTGAAATGTCAAGGGTTTTTGTGCTCTCTTCTGACCTATGTTGGTTCTAAGCATATGCATATGGTAAACATACAGGCACACTGGCAAGACGTTTATCTCTATAAAATAAATTAAATAAATCTTAAAAAACTTAAGACCCCAGAACACTAAAGACAGAGAGAACATATCTCATTAAAGGCTTTACATGACAAATTGGTAGTCAACATCTTGATAAATGGAGAAAACCTCAAAGCATTTCCATTAAGATCAGGAACAAGTGAAAAGAAGGAATGCTTCTAAACTCTACTAAATAAGCCAGTATTCCTATTTGATATCGTGTTTAAAGTTGTAGCTAGAGCAATTAGAAAGAGAAGAAATTAAAGAGGAATATAAATAGAAAAGGAGGAAGTCAACGTATTCTCATTTGCAGATGATGCAATTCTCTGAGACCCTACAGATTCCACTAGAAAATTTCTAGATCTGTTTAATTGTTTATCTAGTCTTGATTTAATTTTGATAAACTGATAAACCATTTCAGCAAAGTGGTACAACTCAAAAGTCATATAAAAATACATGGCTTTCCTGTATACCAATGACAAACTGAAAAAGAAATTGAGGAACAATGACATTCACAGTAGACAGACAGACACACTCGCCCTGGGATAAACCTAATAAGCAAGTGAAAGCGAGCTCCACAATGAAAGCCAGCAGCAGCAGAGAACTATACAAGAAAATGGAAAGCGCACCTATGCTCGCCTTCAGGATTAACTTATGTGAAAATTGTCATTCTCCCAAAAGCAATCCATGATCCAATGTTATCCTAATCAAAATTCTAATATGATTCTTTAGAGAAATGTAAGAATTTAAAAATGCATAATGAACCACAAAGGGCCCTTTCCTTTGGCCTTGTGGGTAGATGTTTTCCTCTTCCCGTAAAGCTGGTTTAGTGGTTACAAACTGAGTTTCCATTTAAACTATGACAGATAGCTTTGTTCGGAATAGTAATTTTCAATGCCAGTTGTTGTCTTTCAGAACCCAAGGCCTTCTGGCTTTTAAGGTTTTCAGCTGAGTGATCGGCTGTTGTTCTGATGTGCCTGCCTTTATATGTGATGAGTGTTTCTCTTGTACTGTTTTCAGTATCTTTTGCCTTGTCTTTTTAGCATCTTAAACTATGATGAGAAGTGGCTCTTTTCTAGTCTTGTCTGTTTGGCATCTTCAATACCTCTTATATATAGATTGACATCTCTTTTCCTAACTCTGGGAAATTTTGTTATGATTCTTTTGTTAATATAACATTATTATTATTACTATTATTATTATTTGGGAAATTCCATGTTTTTATAAATTATTTCTTGTACTTTTTGTTGTTTTATTTCAATTTTTATTGATATTTATTGAGCTCTGCATCTTTTTCTGCTCCTTTCCCTGCCTCTCCCCTTCCCCCATCAACCCTCCCCCAATGTCCCTATGCTCCCAATTTACTCAGGAGATCTTGTCTTTTTATACTTTCCCTTGTATATTAGGTCTATGTAAGTCTCTCTTAGTGTCCTCATTGTTGTATTTCTTGTACTTTTTTGAGATTTAATTACATCATTTATTCCTACTCTTTCCTCCTTCCAAACTCTCCCATACACCACTCCTTGCCCTCTTTCAAATTCATGCACTACTTTTTATTGCTCTTACCTACACATACATACATATGCATATACATATATTCCTAAGTATAGATTGCTCAGTGTGTATAAATCTCCTTGTGTGTATGATTTCAGGGCTGACCATTTGGTATTGGCTAACCAATTGGTGTGCTCTTCCCTGGGGAAGACGTCAGCATTCCTCAGTTGCCTGTAGTTTCTGTGTAGGGTTAAGGCCTCATGGGCTTTCCCCTATCTATGCTAGGATGTCTATTGCTGTTGTCCTCATTTTACTCATATTTAGGCGGTCATGCTGGAAAAGCTTTGAGTACAGATTTGGACATTCCTAGGTCAGCAAACTCCACGATCCTCTGGCTTTTACAATCTTTCCACACCCTTCCTTTACGTTCCCTGAGCCTTAAGTGCAGGATTTGTTTTGTAGACTCATCCATTGGGACTGACCTCCACAGCTCTGTAATTTAATTGTCTGCGGTTTTCTACAACAGTCACTGTTGCAAAGAGATGTTTCCTTGCTGAGGGATGAGGACTGTGGGTATAAGGAAAAATAGTTCGAAGGTAGTTAGGGGTTATACTGGTTTAGGAAAGGTTCTCTTTCAAGACACATAAGGTCAGTAGCCCTGGTATCTGTCTAAGTTTCAAGACCCAGACATGATTTCTCTTTTGATGAGCAGGTCTTCCGTTAAAAAAAAAAAATAGAAAGCTGTTTGGTTACTGCCAAGAAGGTGGTGTTTCCCGACTGTACCCTTAGGTCATCGTTCAGTGTTAGCCATTGTGGTTCATAGGTTGCATATCTAGGTAGGACTATTGGCTGCTTCCCTCACATGGAAGCTTGCTTGTCACATTTTCATACTATAAATGTAAGTTCTGGGGTAGTGGTGGGGGGAGATATTTTCAGGTCAGTTCCATTTCAGTTCAGGGTCTGTTGTGTTGCATTTTCCTGGCAATTGGAACATTCCACCCTACAGATAAGTTCCTGAAACCAGAAAGTAAACAACTCAAAAAGCTTCAAAAGTTCCCGAAACTGACTAGATTCACTAGGACCCTCCCTCCCAGAGCAAATGATAAAGACTGTGAGGCTAAACCAGCTGCCTGGAAGAAGCAGAATCCTGGAAGAGGTTTACACCAAGTAGAAGCCTGGAAGAGCTTTACACTGTCTGATTCATGGGGAAGGGACACTCTTCCTGTTGAACCGCCTTCAGGCTATACAGTGTGCTTGCTCCAGGTTCCCAGCTTTTGTGAGTTGTCACCTGTGTTG
This sequence comes from Dicrostonyx torquatus, assembly GCA_028555095.1. Taxonomy (NCBI): domain Eukaryota; kingdom Metazoa; phylum Chordata; class Mammalia; order Rodentia; family Cricetidae; genus Dicrostonyx; species Dicrostonyx torquatus. Next base: position 994,217 of record JAQHUG010000377.1, on the reverse strand, counting down.
GGATGTGCTTTGGTGATGCAGCTGTCTTTGAGTCATTTCTGGTCCTGTAAGTAACCTATCACTTTTCAGAAAATGGTCCAGGACTGGAGTCGCGTGAGGAGAATCGTGAATGTTCCTGAGGACACTCCAAGTTAAGAGTCTTGTGACCGCAGTTTCTTCCAGACTTGGAATTGTTCTTGGAATGTGTTTTCGTGCTCCCCTCAGTTGTGGCAGATAGGAGTTTACTCCTGATTACTCCTTATTGCTTGCTGTTGTTATTCAATTAAATGTTTAAACTACCTTCTGTATGCTTCTATGGAAAAACATTGTTTGCCACTTGCAGCTTGATTGTGTAAAGCTTGAACCCTTGAGGATTTTTCTCACGTGATTCTTCTTAACCCTCAGAGTATAAATTGTCTGATGCTCTGAATAAAGTGGGCTATTGTGTGAGACTTTAGTCTGCCTCGTTTATTATTAGCTCCATCCTCCCAGGTCCCGGTGTCTCTAGAGTAGTGGTACTCACCCATATGCCTGTAAGCAGCCCAAATAAAACTAAGAACTTTGGTGGCATCTGTATTTTGGTCTGTCATGGACTCCTAACCGGGGTGAGAAGAGGTGTGTGTTACATCTCCCCAAGAAAAGTCTTGTCATACAATAGGGTCCTGTGCCTGAAGTGTATGGTGTCTTCAGCAATAGGGACTTATCTCCCACCTCTGGGCGGCAACCAAGAACAATAGCAATAGCCTGTAATGTTTTAACTGCAGAATCCTCTTCATGTTTTGGGAAACTCTTGAACAACCCTGATCAGCAGCTCAAAAGAGGGCTTCTCATGCCTAGTGTTGGAGTTTTAGACAGTCTTTGGCTCTTGGAGGGAGCATATAAGCCCATATGAGAAAACTGTATTTAAACCACACAGATTTACATGTATTATAAGGTTTGGGAGGTGATTGATAGTTAATAGTGTGATTCCTGATGACTTTTTCAGACTTCCTTACTGCTATTTTCCTCTTCTTTTTGTCTCTGTTTATCCCCTCCCTCTAACTAGAGCTTCCCATTTTTCTTCTTTCTCTGAATAGACCACTAGTACCCTGCTATCCCATCTCCCCATTGCTCCCTAAACCTCTACAATTTACTTCTAATTTAATTTTGATTTCCTGGGTTTTGCAGTTACTCCAAGCTGTGTATTCACATCTGATGATTTAGAACTGGGAACCTCAGATGAAGAGAACATATGACATTTGTGTTTCTGATTCTGGGTTACCTCACTCAAAATGATCTTTTCTAGTTCCATCCATTTACCTGCAAACTTCATGATTTCCTTTTTACTTACAACTCAATGGCATCCCATAGTATATATGTAATGTATTTTGATTTTATTCACTCCCTACTTCTCCTGAGTCCACCCAGATCCAATCCCTATCTCTTTATATGCTCCAGTTCATGTCTTCCTTTTAAAAAATAATAACTCAGCTGGGCAGTGGTGGCGCACGCCTTTAACCTCAGCACTCGGGAGGCAGATGCAGGTGGATCTCTGTCAGTTTGAGGCCAGCCTGGTCTATAGAGTGAGTTCGAGGACAGTCAGAGCTGTAACACAGAGAAACCCTTTCTTGAAAACCAAAATACTAACAACAACAATAATAATAGCTCATCAAGCCCAATTCCTTCTGCCCATACAGTCCTGGGTATGACGTCATCCACTGAAGTGTAGTTGACCTATCAAGAACCACACTCTTAAAGGAAACTACCTTTCCCAGAAGCCATCAACTGTCAATAGCTCTCCCTTAAGAATGGAGGCTCGGGCACTTCTGCGCAGACCACCGAAGAGGCAGTATGTGATCTGCCATGCTGAGAAAAGGGGTTAAGCTAGCTGGGCAGCAGGATGCGGCCCGCTTGCCTCTTGCTACAGATTGGCGCCCTCTTACTACAGTGGTGGTCTACATCTTTACTCCCAATACTAGGGAGTCATACACCCTTAATCCCAGCACTAGAGGAGAGAGAGGCTGTTGGCTTAGTCTGCAGTCGCCCAGTCTTGGGAGAGGATTACAGGCTGGTGCCGGCCACCATACACAGTTTATACACTGCTGGGGACAGGACCCAGAGCTGCCTGCATGCTGAACAAGCACTTACTCTACAAACTGAGCTAGAGCCCCAGCTCCTTCGGATAGATGTATGACAAACAGGTCATGCTACTGCTTTCGGCCTGTGGACTTGTGCTCCCTGATGGAACCAAACAGAGAAGAACCCAGTTAGACTGTCACCCA
>JAQHUG010000377.1:980886-991367 GCA_028555095.1 Dicrostonyx torquatus | reverse complement strand
AGATTCCAGGTGTTGCTTTATAACAGGGAAGTTAGGTTGCAGGCACACTAATGGTCAACAAATACCGAATGTTTCTGTAAGTCAGGAGCTCCACAAGGAACGGGGATGCGACAGTGAGCAGGACAGAGCCTCCAGAGATGCCCAGATGTAGTCAGTTGATCCCGCTGTCTCTGCTGCCTCAGCCTGAGACCCACTACTAATGCAAGACTTAAAGATTGAAACCAGAGGTGCCAAATGGCCAGAGACAGTGCAGTGGAGACCAGCCAACATAAACCCAAGGGCAGGGGCAACCACCAAGAGAAGGGGATATGACATAGGAGGAGCCTGGTGCCAGTCAAGGTTCTTGAGCATCCGATCACTGAAGCTGCCTCTTCTCAATTTCAACTTAATAAAACCATTGGCAAACATGGTCCCCATAAAAAAAAGAATGGAGCCTCAATGAGTCTCTCCCTCATCCCAGCTAGACTGTTAATCGGTTCACTACTGCACAGGACTTGGGCAAGTAATAACGGCTGCTGGGAGCTCCTGAGTACAATGGCCCATCATGTCCACAAGAGTGTTTTGATTCTGTATTCCCCCAACTACTGGCTGTTACAATCTTCCTGCTCCTCTCTTGAGATGGTCCCTGAACCTTCGTGGGGATTGCTGTAGATGTCCCACTGTGGCTGAGCACTTCAATGACACTTATTCTCTGCAGATTGACAAGTTGTGAGTTTCTGTGTTAGCCACTATTCACTGCACAAAATATACTCTGCCATGATTCTCTTGAAAACATTTCTCTATGCCTTTAGAGCTAGGCTCTTCTTTTTCCATGCCTGTTGCCTGCAGACTTGGTCTTTGCAGAGTGGTACAGTTATCTTGGAGTTCCAGTGTGTTCTCTCCTTATTAGTTCATCTTTTGCTTGTTAGACTGTTCTAGTTCATCCAGCTTGTCTTCAGGCTCAATATTCTGACCTCTCCTTGATCCATTCTGTGGGTGATACCTCCAGCAGAGCTTTGTACTTGACTTATCATGCTTTTCATTTCCAGAATTTCAGAATGTTTTCTTCTTCAGTTTGTGCAGAGTTCTTTGATATCTTGCAGTGCCCCCTTCAGCTGTTCATGTTCTCAACCAAGAGTACATTTTCTTCTTTGCTTTCAGTAAACATACTCATACCTACCCTTTTGAATTCGCTGTCAGGGCTTCCGTGTAACTCACTCTCACTAGATGCCATTACGGTGGAATTAGGAACTTTTGGAGTTCTGTTGTCTTGGAATTTGTGCACCTTATGCTACTGTACTGAGGTTTATACATCTGTTGTCGTTCCCTTGCTGGGTTTATTTTTTATCAGCTATATTCTTCCAGTCAAAGTATTTGCAGTGTTTAGATAGGACTTGGATGTGGTAGAATAGTTCGTAGTTCAGAAAATAGTTCCTCAGTCATTAGCAGCTAATAGCTGCGGGCAGGAGGGAGAATCATTCTTCTTTGAGGGTGTGGCCACTGGTGTGTTTCCCATGCTCCAGTGGATGGCCCCATATCTGTGAACTTCTAGGCAGCACTAATTGAACTAAGTGGGTTATCCCCCTCTATTAGGTAGTGTTACTATTGCTGTTCTGAAACACCATAACCAAAGCAACTTGGAGAGGAAAAGGGCTATTTGGTTTATACTTCCACATCACTGTTCATCAAAGGAAGTCAGGACAGGAACTCAAGCAGGGCCAGAACCTGAAGTCAGGAGCTGATACAAAGAGCATCAAGGAGTGCTGGTAATTGACTTGTTCTTCATGGCTTGATTTTTCTTATAGAACCCAGGACCATCAGCCTAAGAATGGCACTGCCCACAATGGACTGGGCCCTCCGCATCCATCACTAGTTAAGAAAAAGTCCTATAGGCTTGCCTACAGCTCAGTTTTGTGGAAGCATTTTCTCAGTTGAGAATCTGTACATTCAGATAGCTCTGCTTGTATCATGCTGACATAAAACTAGCCAGCACGGGTGACCCCTTGGCAACTTGATGCACAAACACATCATCGTGAAGCCAGAACCTTTCCTTTCTTCTCCAAGATCACACATTATTATCAACATTATAATACTAACACCTGAAATTTAAAAATCCCCCCAATTTTTAAAAATTCAAACACTTAAAAATTCATTCCTTTAAAATAGTGTCTCTTAAAATCCAAAATCTCTCAATTGTGGGTTCCTGTAAAATCAAAAAATAAATAAAATTAATGCTTTTTACCTCAAGAAGGAAAAACTAGGGCATAGTCACAATGAATTCAGAGCAAAAACAAACTCCAACTGTGTAAATAGCCCAATGTGAATGTCTGGGATCCACTCACAGTCTTCTGGGCTCCCCCATGTTAGTATCGAGGCTTCTGTACTCGCCTGACCTTGGGATAGATGTCCTCAACTATAGCCACTAAGAACATACCTGTGCACATTCACTATGTTCCCTTTTAAAAGGGCCCTACCCACCTCCAACTCTTCCCCCATCTCTGTCTCTCTCTCTTCTCTCCTGCTACTCCTGTCCTGAGAGGCTGGTCTCCTCTCTTACCTCTCCCACTTTCCCATTCACTTTCCCCCAATTAAAAAAAAAAAAAACCTCCACCTGTCACTTGGCGTCTTTCCCTCTCTCTCTCTGCCTTTTCTAAGTTACAGCACTCCAAAGGGCCACTTCTCTGGCTCTGCCCTCAGCATCGCACACTGCTTGTCTTCTAGGCTCAGTCTGTCTTGGCTCCACTCAATGTGTACTGCTGTCCTTGGTGGCCATCCTATAATACAGACATCTTTTTTGCTGCGAGTAGGCTGCACTTTCACCGATAGCATCTCCTGGGCTCTCTTCAGGGACTCCAGCTGGGCCGCATGCGTGGTGTAAACCTCAGCTGCTCTCTACAGCCTCTTCAAAACCAGTACTATCTGGGTAACTCTTCCATGACCAGGTTCAGCTGACAACAGGAGGTACAACCTGGGTCACTTCTGGAGCACAGTTTCTGTGTGCTGACCTTGAGGAAACATTTCCCAGAAGATTTCACCTCAATGATGTTGCCCATATATATATATATATGTGTGTGTGTGTGTGTATGTATGTATATATAAATCTTTAAAAACAGTTCCTCAAAATAGGAGTTCAAGATGCCTGCTATAAACTTTACATCATTCTAAGAGAGAGCAGCAGCTCCTTGGTATTACCCCTCTATGCAACTGTCATACTAACCAACTAATAGCAGTGGCCCCTTTGATTTCAGTAACTTGAAGGATAAACAACCAAGGTTAAGTTTTTGTTAAAATAATATTAGGAAGGGATGGGGAAGAAAAAATGGTAAGAATAAGGGTTAACTATTACATCCATTTTGCAAAGAAAAAAATGGAATGGAAAGTTCAGGTACATTAGGGTCCACAGATTTTAGAGAGTGTTAAAACTATAGAAGGTGTCTTAGTCTGTGTTCTATTGCTGTGAAGAGACACTATGACCATGGCAACTCTTATGAAGAAAACATTTACTTAGGGCTGAGTTACAGCTTTGGAGGATTAGTCCTTTGTCTTCATGGTGGGTAGCATGGAGGTGTACAGGCAGACATGGTGTTGGAGACGTAGTTGAGGATTCTACATCTTACTTGGCAGGCAGCAGTAAGAAGGTGAGATACTGGGCCTGGCTTGGGCTTTGGAAACCTCAGAGCCCATCCACAATGACACACTTCCTCCAGCGAGAACATACCTACTCAAGTAGCACCACTCCCTGATGACCAAACATTCAAATATATAAAACCTCTGGAGCCAGTCTTCTTCAAACCACCACAACGACTATATTGAAAAGATTAAAAAGAGAATGGAGGAAGGATGAGAGAAAGAGGAAACGATGTAGGAATGAGAGTTGTATATGCAGTGTGGCTGAAGAATGCACTAACGAATGCCTTGTAGGAAACTGGGTAGAGAGTTCTAATCCCTAACTGGGCCATATACAAGTCAAGGCAAAACCATTATGAGACAAGTGCATGAATGGAAAGCATAGAAAAATAAGAATACTGCCGGGCAGTGGTGGCGCACACCTTTAATCCCAATACTCAGGAGGCAGAGACAGGTGGATCTCTGTGATTTCAAGGCCAGCCTGGTCTACAAGAGCTAGTTCCAGAACAGGCTCCAAAGCTACAGAGAAACCCTGTCTTGAAAAACCAAAAAAAAAAAAAGAAAGAAAGAAAGAAAAGAAGACTACTAATAGAATGAATTACTGCCACAGCTGCACAGAGCTGAGGGTTTTTGTTTTGAAACTAGGTTTCCCTGTGTAGCCCTGGCTGTCCTGGAACTCACTCTGTAGAACAGGCTGGCCTTGAACTCACAGAGATCCTCTGCCTCTGCCTCCTAAGTACTGGGATGAAAGGCATGCGCCACCACCATCCAGCCTACTTGGAGATTACTCTTATATTTTTGGTTGTGAGCCTAGCCTTTAACGGCTGAGCCATCTCTCCAGCCCCTACTTGAAGATTACTAAACAACTATATTTTTAAAGCTTTTTCTCTATAAAAGCTGTATATGTTAACTAATGCATATAGGCTTTCTTTCAGGGGGCTCTTGTTATTGTTTCCTTTCTTATAGTGCTGTGATCAGACTCAGAGCCCTGACTATGTAAAGAAAGTGCTTTACCACCACTGAGACATGCCTCCAGCCCAGGTTAAGTATATGCTAAGTACTCAATCTAGTTATTCCATAAAGAACACATATATTAAAGCATTGTATTATGTGCTATGGACATTTTATTTTATTATTATTATTATTATTATTATTATTATTATTATTATTATTATTGGTTTTTCGAGACAGGGTTTCTCTGTGGCTTTGAAGCCTGTCCTGGAACTAGCTCTTGTAGACCAGGCTGGTCTCGACCTCACAGAGATCTGCCTGCCTCTGCCTCCTGAGTGCTGAGATTAAAGGTGTGCACCACCACCACCCGGTTTGTCAGTTTCTAAAAGTAATCATAGGCTCATGACTGTTACATGGCTCAATGGGTAAAACCACTTCCTGCCAAACCCTAACAGCCGATTTGATCCCTGGGACTCACATGGTAGAAGGAGAGAACTGGATCCTCCAGGTTGTCCTCTGACACTCACACTCATGCAAAGGCACACTGGACTGGAGCTCTTCTGAACCTGTAATGATGATGTACAACTTCCACAGCCCACATTCCATAAGAGACCACATTTTGAAACACTGGACAACTGAGACGCACACCTGTCTGGGATGGGCATCCCTCCCTTGAAGACCATATTAGAAGCTGGGTGTTGTGGCTCACTCCTGAAATCGCAACAGTCTGGAGGGCGAGACAGAAGGCGAGGGAGTCTGAGGCCATCCTGGGTTAAGTGGAGAGACCCTCCCTCAATAAAAATCCTATCAAAGACTTTCCCTTGAGGCAAGGGATAAGATGGTGGTCAAAAGGCAAGAGCCTGGCATCTCCCTACATGCTGGACTATTGCTAGGAAATCTCTCTTTCTGCTCTGCTTCCCTATTCATTTACTTCAAGTGGCAGCAAAATAAACTGCATGTGGTTACGAGAGCATTTCAGACCTATCCTTCTGGCTGTTTTAAAATATACATTTATTAACTGTGATCACCATGTCGTACAATGAATCTCAAACCCCTGTTCTTCCTAATAGAACTTAAAACAACTCTTTCTACCCTTTGACTGACATCTTCCCCTATCCTGTCCTTATTTTCCACTTCTTGGCAGCCACCATCCTACCTTTTACTTTACTTTTCTAGGTTCCACTTATAAGTGCGATCGTACATCATTTCTCTTTCTACTCCTTGCTTATCTCATTAAGTACTATGCCCTCTAAGTCTTCCCGTGCTGTTGCAAATGGTGGAATTGTCTTCCTAAAGACCGACTAGCACTGCACTGTCAAAAATTATGAACACTTTTTTAATTAAAAAGAAAACATTGCATGTACTTATCATACAACTTGATGTTCCCAGGTACATATACATTGTGGAATGACTAACTTGAGCTAATTAACAAATGCACTAACTCATATAACATTATAATTCCCACTCCCTGCTTTTTCAAGCATACAGTGACAGGTGGTGGCACATGCTTCTAATCTCAACACTGAAAACTAATGGTAGAATGAGTGTGAATTCAAGGCTACTTTGGGATACACGGAGAAGCTATGCCTCCCCCACTACATGTAAGACTACATTGTGACCTCATTAACTACAGCCACCCTGCTCTTCTATGTGTCTTTTGAATTTATTGCTTCCATCTATGTATTCTCTGAGAACTTCTTCCCATGTGCCTTTCTCTCTGCTCTCTCTAATCTCTAGTTACCTCTATTCAATTCTCATCTTCTATGAGCTTAATATTTTTAGGATTATATTTGTGTGAAACTGTATAGGTCTTGCTTTTCTGTGTCTGCCTTATCTCACTTAGCATAATGTCCCCTAGACTCATCTATGTGTGACTCATTGATAGCAGAATTTTATTCTTTCTTAACCTTTAACATATAGCATTATGTACCACTTTCTTCTTGCTCCATTCACCTGTTGATGAACATTTAGGTTGATTCTATTTGTTAGTTGTTGAGAGTAATGCTACAATATCCAGTTATGGGCTAATTGGATCATATGGGAATTCTGTCTTTAACTTTTGAGAAGCTTCTATGCTCTATTCTGTAGTGACTGAACTAGCTTACATTTTCACCAACAGTGTGCAAGAGTTCCCTTTTCATCATATACTCACTGAGACATGTCTAGTGTTTTTGATAATAACAGTTCTAACAAGCATAAAAGTGGTAACTGATTGGGACATTAATTTGCATTTCCCCGATGATTGGTGATAATTTTCCCAGCTCTACTAGCTACTTAAAATAAAACAATGTTAATAAAAATTATATTTTCTTAGAAATATTCAGAATGCCAAGAAAATAATCGATTTTTTGCAGTTTCAGAGTACTATTCAGTTAGGAGAACAATGAACTTGGACGAGTTTTATCAGTGACAGCTGAGGTTGAAGGAACTGCCACCCTGTCCGTACGTGACAGTCAGTGCTGTGCATGAACAACTTGCTCTTACTTTCCGTGTCAGTTTGAATCCCTCCTCCATATTGTACCAAGCCAAGAACAGGATATCCATAGAAATTTTCAGTAGCATGTTAATTAACTAAAGAAATAGGGACACTGTTCAAGGAAAATTGAGTCTTACAATTCTTACATTTCAAGTTATCCTCTTTTAAATGAGTGACTATGAGATGTTAGATGCTGTAAAAACAAGAAAAAAGTTGCATTAGAACCAATTTATTCAGCATCAGCATCCTTTTTCTACTTCTTCTTATCTTCTGTGTTATCCTCCTTTCCTTCATCTACTTGTCCTTACTCTCCTTAACCTTGATGCTTCAGATTTTCTTTCTTTTTTTTTTCTTTTTTTTTGGTTTTTCAAGACAGGGTTTCTCAGTAGCTATGAAGCCAGTCCTGGAACTAGCTCTGTAGAACAGGCTGGCCTCGAACTCACAGAGATCCTCCTGCCTCTGCCTCCCTAGTGCTGGGATTAAAGGTGTGTGCCACCTCTGCCTGGCTTTTTAGTAGTAGACAACAGTATCCTTTCTGGACTTTTCCCTTCAGCTTAGCAGCCTTCTCTTAGTAAGGCTCTTGCCGCATGCAGTGGGTTTCTTTAAAAAAAAAAAAAACCTTATTTATTTTATGTGCATTGGTGTTTTGCCTGCATGTGTAAGGATGTTAGATACCATGGAACTGGAATTACACACAGTTGCGAGCTGCCATGTGGTGCTGGGAATTGAACCTGGGTCCTCTAGAAGAACAGTCAGTGGTGTTAACCACTGAGCCATTTCTCCAGTCACGTGCAGTGGGATTCTTACATGTCTTTCCAAGTCTCTTCATAATAGCACCAAGGAAGAACCTGGGAGAATAATAGCACCAAAGAAGAACTGGGAGCCGGGCGGTGGTGGCGCACGCCTTTAATCCCAGCACTTGGGAGGCAGAGGCAGGCGGATCTCTGTGAGTTCGAGACCAGCTTGGTCTACAAGAGCTAGTTCCAGGACAGGCTCCAAAGCCACAGAGAAACCCTGTCTCGAAAAACCAAAAAAAAAAAAAAAAAAAGAAGAAGAAGAACTGGGAAGTTCTCTTTTGATTTGGGGTAATATGTAATATTCAGAACAGTAAGAGAAGCTGAAGAAGGTCCATTCTAGATTCATTTCTGTTACTATGACTAATAGCCTTCCAGAAACAAACAAATGATACTGGAGAAGAATAGGTTGATATGGCTCAAAATTCCAGGTCACTATCCCTCATTTCAGGGAAGTCAAGTCGGGAACTCAAACAGCTAGCCACATCACATTGATAGCCAAGATCTGAGAGAAAATGAATACAGCTTTGCTTGCTTGCTTGGCAGCCTGCTGATTATGCTTAGCTAGCTTTCTTCACTCTCACAGGGGTCCAGGTCCAGCTCAAGAACTGGAGCCACACACATTCAGGGTGGGTCTTTCTACATCAATTAACAATCAAGACATTCCCTCCCGTAGACGGGTCCACAATAAAGGCAATTGAGAGTGTCTCACCAAGTGAGTCCAAGTCGTGGTAAGTTTATATTTCATCTCACAAAGGCCCCTTGGGTGCGTTGGGATCCTTGTACTTCTTTTATTTTCTTTCACAATGAACCTTGTCTGATTTTGCCATGCCTTCACATTTTTTTTTTCTCCTTAGAGAACAGGATCTTCTACTTCTTTGATCACACAGAAGCTGAGAGAAGCTGGCTGAAGCATCTTGGTGTTTCTTGTTTCTCTTGGAAAGTTTGCATGAAAAAACTTGGCCTCTTCGATTAGTCTAATTTCCATTTCCCATTGTGTCTTCTTGGCATGGGTTTATTTTTGACTTCTCTATTCTGTCTCATTGGTTTATTTATGTATTTTAATGCCAATCTCATGCTCTCACGATTACAGTAGCTTTCTACTGCATTTGGTCATATTTAGATATTTTTCCTCAACAAGGCACAGAGTTGCTGGATGCCCATCTAAGCTCTGGCTGTCTCTGTTCCATGTCCATTGGCCATTTTTATGTTCTCTTTTGAGAAATATCAATTTTTTCACTTTTTCACTTTTTTGAAATTTATCATTTTCTTTTATTGAATGATCAAATCCCTCTATCTTTTCTTCAAGTTCTGATATTTTGTGGTCCAATAATCCATTCTATTTATGAGGCTTTCTACTTAACTTTTTACTTGACTTATTAAATTTTTCTTTCAGTTTGGTTTTTCTTCAGTATTTCTCTTTATTGAGTTCTCGTGTTCTGAATTGATTCTCTTATTTTATTCAGATGTTTGTGTTCTCTTGGAGTTCATTCATTCCCTTGAATCATTTGAACATATTTATAATTGTTCACTGGGATTTAATAATTAGCTTTTGGAGGAGACATGTTGCCTTGTTTTTTCATGTTATTTTTTTGCACTGGGACTTGGCCTTCTGAGGTTATAGCATTGGTTAATTTATTGATATTTTAATTCAGGTGTATTTCTTCTTTTAGTGACGTATATCTGGTTTTTCAGGAGAGACAAGGTTGTATTGAGACTGATGTTACATTTTCTTCTGGAATATTGGTGTTCAGGTCACCACACTCTGTACCTGTCCTCTCCCTGAGAGATAAGTATTGTCTTCAACAAGACTCACCATCAGGCAGTAAATTCTCTATATTAGTGTAGCAGTTGATAACAAAATACTCCTTCCTCCTTAGTACCAATTGATTTAGTGAGTTAAAGGACACTAATAATCATGTATACTAATATATCATTGTTGTGAGTGGGCAGGAACAGAAAAGAATCCATGGTGGAACTAGAAATTGGTAGGTGTTGGGCTGCTAGCTAGGAAGTAAAGCAAGGAGAAAGGAAATATGGGAGGGTGATGTAGACTAAAGGGCTGGAGAATCAGTTCGTTGGGTAAAGTGCTTGCTGTGCAAGTATGAGGACCTGGGTTCAAATCTATAGAACACACATACCATCTAGAAGGGAGAAGATGGGTGGCAGGGACAGGAGAATCCCTAGAAGCTTGTGAGTCTGCGCTCCTGGAGTACACAGCTGTGAACAACAGTAACAACAAAGAGACACCTGTCTCAAACAAGATGGATGGTGGGACTGACACCCAGTATCTGTCCTCTCCATTATTCCCAAATCCCAGCAAACAAAACAAGACAAAACACGTTATCTCCACGAGTGAATGTCATATAGGTAGGACTCTGGAAATCTCCAGGAGAAGAACATACGTGTATACATATCATCTACACATAGAGGTAAGTTTCATTTCTTTTTTTTAATTGATATTTATTGAGCTCTACATTTTTCTCTGTTCCCCTCCTGCCTCTCCCCTCCTCGCTTCAACACTCCCCCAATGTCCCTATGCTCCCAATTTACTCAGGAGATCTTGTCTTTTTCTACTTTCTACTTCCCATGTAGATTAGATCTATGTAAGTCTTTCTTAGTGTCCTCATTGTTGTCTAAATTCTCTTGGATTG
>JAQHUG010000377.1:956789-980196 GCA_028555095.1 Dicrostonyx torquatus | reverse complement strand
CTTGCAGTGTCTGTGCTGCTGGGTTTCTATTTAGGAAGTGGTTCCCTGTGCCAATGCGTTCAAGTGTACTTCCCACTTTCTCTTCTGTAAGGTTCAGTGTGTCTGGCTTTATGTTGAGGTCTTTGATCCATTTGGATTTGATTTTTATGCATGGTGATAGATATAGGTCTATTTTCATTTTTCTACATGTTGATATCCAGTTATGCCAGCACTTGTTAAATATGCTTTCTTTTTTCTATTTGATATATTTGCTTCTTTATCAAATATCAGGTGTTCGAAGATGTGTGGATTGATATCCAGGTCTTCTATTCGGTTCCATTGGTCCTCCTCTCTGTTCTTATGCCATAGAGGTAAGTTTCTAAGAGAGGGATAACACAGAACATTATCATCTCTGAGGAAGCCGAGCCACAGAGACTGTAAATCAGGGTATCCTGTATTCTAAGAGAGAGGCAAAAGAAAAAGTAAAAGAAAACAATATAAGGCACAGGCAGTGAGACTGGGCTCATCTTCTCCAGTGACTTTGGGTGTTACATAAATAAGGAACAGCTGTGGGAGGGAAGGAAGACTTGATGAAGATAATGAAAACAGCTGGCCTCCATACTGGAGTTTTGCCTCGCCTCTGGGAGAGCCTGAGTTACCCTCTGCCTTCTGCGCCCCGCTCCAGAATATATTCCACGTTGATGTTTTCATCCATCCAACTCTTCCCTTGGTGATTCCTAGAGCCACATCTGTGTGAGGTTCACTCATGGAGAGAGCATGCTTTTTTCTCAAAGATGGGGGGCATCTGAGAGTATCTTCAGCACAGCCACTTTTGCGGGAATCAGGCCAGACAGGCCAGCATGTGGTGCCAGGAGCACCATTTGGAGCTTGTGCATCATTCCTGCCATCTGGTGTGCCAAGGACAGTCCCCAGGATGATGGTCCCTGGGGTCCCCTTCTACGTGATCCCTGTTGAAACAGCTTTGTACATTTACTGGAGAAGGTCCTTAAAGCTGGCTGTAGTAGCTGCCAGTCTAGTTGTGGGGGCAGTTCGCTGGACAATAAGCAAGTGGAGCTTAAGAGAGAAGTAGCTTGTGAAATGGTAAATCTTCCTACTGCCGTTGTTCCCCCAATTTCCATCAGCTAGTCACACGGATATAGCTCTTTTTTTTTTCCGCCCGACAAAGGGTTTCTCTGTAGCTTTGGAGCCTATCCTGGAACTAGCTCTTGTAGACGTAGACTAGGCTGGCCTTGAACTCAGAGATCGGCCTGCCTCTGGCTCCCGAGTGCTGGGATTAAAGGCGTGTGCCACCACCGCCCGACTGGACATAGCTTTAAAACAGAGAAACACTGTCTTGAAAAACCAAAAACTAAAAAGTAAATAAAAAAGAAATAAAACGTGCACCATGGGTCACTTGTTTGACGAGAGCCTCAAACTTCCCCTTTCTAGGTCCTGTAGGAATTGGCTTTTCGTGAGCCCTCTCTTTCTCAAGCTTCTTTTTCTCTTTTACCCTCTTCACCAGCTTCATTCATAGACCACACGTGGCCTAGGGAGCTTCGCTGCTTGTAAGGCATTATCAACATAAGAAATAGCAGTCCTGGGGACCTTGGCCATTTTTGTTTGTTTGTTTGTTTTGGGGTGATTGTTTGCGTTTTATTTTTCTTTTGGTTTTGGTTTTTCAAGACAGGGTTTCTCTGTGTAGCTCTGGCTGTCCTGGAACTCACTCTATAGACCAGGCTGGCCTCAAATTCAGAGATCCACCTGCCTCTGCCTTCTGAGTGTGGGGATTAAAGGTGAGTGCCACCATCACTAACCTTGGCCATTTTCCCCCCAACTAGATCCTTCTAATGCAAGCAGAGAGCTGTTTCAAATCCTTTCCTGGACAGGCTACCACCCACTTCCCACTAATTAGCGTCTGTTCTCCAAAAGATCAAATGGCAGATCTTTTGTTTAAAATAATGGCAATCCCAGAAGTATTGGGAATATAAGCAAAAGACTGTAGGGACAAGGGCCCGAGCCCCTGCAGCAAGAAAGACCTGAAATAAGAAACTGGATGGAAGAAAAGGGGAGATGGCTGGGTCCCAGGCAGGAGTTAAGTGCTGAAATCCTACCGCTCACCTGGCCTGTCCCCAAGTCAGACTAAAAAGCACCCCTGCTCCCTCCTGCCCTCCAAAGAGGCTGGGGAGTGTCAATAGGGAAAGAACAAGCCTGTCCCAAGATTTCTGTCCTTGCTCATCCATCTTGTTGCAGATTGGACAAATTGGCTCCAGCATTTCTCTAAAGTGGCCATTGGGCTGCCTTCTCAAGAACTCAGCAAAAGTAGATCCTCAGACACAAAGACCAAAGAGCACTATCCTTTCTGCCAGGAGGCCTAACCCCAGAATACTCTGGGATGTTGCCCATGCAGGAGTTGGCAGGAGAGTTCAGACCCACCTATGTTCAGACTCTCCTCTTTAGTGGAACCCAAAGAGAACGGATTTAAGAAAAGCAAAGGTCACATCTCACTCTTACCAGAAGGCCACTTGCCAGGGAGAAAGTGAACCTCCTCTACAACTTGATCTTATTAGAGGAGAGTAGGAACTTGTTAGGTTTTTCAGGTGGCCTGCCCCATGTTCAGGCACACTCAGACTGATTGTGCATACAGGCTTCCATGCAGTTGGTCACCTCAAGTCTAAGCAGCAAGGGTCTCAAGTTAGACAATGGTAAAGGTCTCTATTAGTTTGATCTTGTTTGATCGTGAGTCTAGACCACCACATACCTTTGACCTTATGAAGCACAAAGAAATCAGAGGGTAATGCTTTTAAGTCAAGTGTTCTGTTTTTATAGCATTCTAAAAAGAAATTTTATAGTATTCTAAAAGGGTTTTGTTTCTTCTCAGTCCCACAGGCCTCTCTGATGAGATTCATCTATCTAATCAAATTACAGGTTAAAAAGAGGGCAGGTACTTTGGGTCTATCCTGTCAACCCTGGACTCAACAGGAAACAGCAAATCTTCTATCCAACATACACCAGTTAGTCTCTCTCTCTCTCTCTCTCTCTCTCTCTCTCTCTCTCTCTCTCTCATCACTATTTATACATATACATTATACATACACACACATTGTATTGTTTAGTAAAGTATCATGTGTTGCTTAAGCTTACAGAGACGCTGGCTCTGGAGATGGGACTTGGCCTTCAACTTCAGACCCAGGCATATTTGTCTCAAAATGTCCTCCAAAGCCCCCTTCCCTGAGTCAGACTGGCCCCCTAACTCTGTGACAGAGAGAAAAGGGAACAAGACAACCAAAGTATAAAGGCTTTGTGCCCTTAAGAACAGCGAACAAGGGGGCTGGAGAGATGGCTTAGCGGTTAAGAGCACTGATTGCTCTTCCAGAGGACCTGGGTTCAATTCTCAGCACTCACTGACAGCTCACAACTGTTTCTAACTCCAGTTACAGATGATCTCACACCCATGGCAAACCATCAATGCACATAAAAAAATAAAGGAAGACCGGCTAACAGGTAAGCTGTTTCTAGCATAGCTTACTATTATTGATCTCATCTCATGCTAAAAAAGTGTCTGTATTAATAGTAGCCAGTAGGATGTTCATCATGGAGAGGATTGTCTTATAAAGTGTTCTCAGTAGTAACTCTAACACCACACCATCTCTGTGCTGACTTTGGTGATCCCTGGGAGAGGTTATCAGCATGAATTTGAGGAAATGCTGCATCTGTCTACTTCAGCTGTTCAAACTCAATAGTCTGGTGTTATGGCAGATCTTTTTGGCATTCTATAAAGCAAGTTGATCCTTTTCTGTAAGGTTTAACTGGGAATTTACCAAGTCTAGAAGGACAGACTTCTACTTAAGTCATAGGTCTTCTCTTCATAACAATTACAAGGTCCAATTTTCAAAAAAAATGTCTGGGCACTGGAGAAATGACTCAGTGGTTGAAAACACTGGTTGCAGAGTTTATCTGAATGTTACACTGTAGTTAAAAGTACCAGACTGCTGTAACTGGCCTTCTGGGAGTTCAGTGGCCATGTGTGGAGGCTACACTAATGTGGTAAGAGGGATTAAAATGAAGAATAGCTTCCCCTTTGGCCTTCAAGTTCAACTGGGTCCCAGGAGACTATGGGACATCTGTCAAAATGTTCTCTGTGGGGAGTCGCATGCTCTCTTGTTCATGGGAGGCCATAAAGTCCACCCAGTGAACTTTTAACTAGTGTCCAGGCTTCAAAGAGTGGGCCAAATATTTTCCTCCATGCTCACATGGGAGGCCACAGTTAAGCAAGGCCCTTGACTTATAGTCACATTGATGGAACAAAGAGTCAGAGAGTCTCAAGCCTGAGTGATCCTTGGGGACCAGATCCTCAACTCATCTTAGCAGTACAAAACAACAACAACAACAAAAAGCAATCAACTTTGGCAGCCTGTATGGTCTTAAACACCAAAAAGTAAAATATAGTCCACAATTAAAATGATTGATTACTTGGCGGTGGTGGCACGCACCTTTAATTCCAGCACTTGGGAGGCCGAGGCAGGTAGATCTCCGTGAGTTCGAGACCATCTTGGTCTCCAGACAGAATTCCAAGACAGTCAAGGCTACACAGAGAAACCCTGTCTCAAAAACACACACAAAAAAATGATTGGTTTAATTCTTTAACAGTTTAAGGGTTCACAAGCCCTAGACATTAGGCTTAAATCCATATGAGATACTATTTAAACAACTATTTCTCAGTATTTTTTTCTTTTCTTTCCTTTTTTTTTTTTAGATTTGAGACAAGGTTTCTCTATGTAACAGCCCTGACTGTCTTGGCTGGCCTCAAACTCACAGATATCCACTCGCCTATGCCTCCCGAATGCTGAGATTAAAGGCGTGTGCTACCACGCCCGGCATGATTGTCTACTTGATTAAAAAAAATGCAACCTAGATATGGGGCATCATGACCTTGGCTCAATTCAATACTATACCTACCTATACCCAAGAGAGACAGGTCTACTATCGTTTTAACCTTAAAATCAAAAGAAACTTCTCTCTCTCGCTTTCTACATATGAGGGACATTGGATGTCCCTTAGCCTGTCATTTTATCTATTCCTACAGCTGTCAAGGTGTCTAGTGTGGTCAGGAAATGGTACTCCATGCAGCAGTCCCCATCTGAGGAAGTCATACACAGTATCTCTTCAAAAGCTAGCTCCTACTCCTGTGAGCCAGAGAAAGCAGACTGTTCTCCCAGAAATAAGCATCTAACTCCTCGGTGGCTAGCATCTCTCTGGATCTGTATGCTATTTACTCTTGACGTTCTCCTCACTATAACCTTGTCAGTAGGACTATACATCATTTCTGCCTCCCTCATTGGAGATTGCCCAGCCAACTAACATTATTTGGAGTCTTTCTGGAAATAGTTGTCCTTCTCTGGATTATCATCTTCCTGCTGTAATGGCCTTGAGTACTTCATGTCCTGCTTCTTCAGCTTTTCTGGTCCTAAATTTGGATGGGAGAAACAGTCTTCTCATCACCATATCTAACACCAAGGCATGAGGAGAAAGTCTGACAGATTGCTGGAATTACTATCAAAACCTTGTCCTCCAACAAACCCTCTGGGATGTCTATCATTTTCAAGCAATCCCTCAACTTTTAACTAGACTTCCCTAAATGAACCAAAGATCAGTGCTAGTGACCACTGACATGGGCTCTTTGATGGTTAGAGAATGTTCACTGGGCATTCAAGATCACTCTCTCTCACTAAACAAAAATTAGCCATTCATAGGATCTAGCTTATAGCTCATAACATAACCTTCAAAACCTTGAGAGCATCATTTAAAATTCTATCCAACTATGCTATACTGTGATATAAAACTAACTTCTGACCTTACTACATGTATTAGTTCATTTACTGTCACTGTGGTAAAACATCATGACCAAGGCAACTTGTAGAAGAGTTTATTTGGGCTTATGGTTCTAGAAGCATAAGCATCTGTCATGGTCGGGGGTGTGGTAGCAGGTGGCAGACCTTAGTGGCAGGTGGTTGGTCCTTAAAATTGTTATGGAGAGCAGACCTTTGACTTAAGCAGAAGTCTGACCTTCTGGATTTGGTAAGTTCCCAGTTAAACCTCATAGAAAAGGATCAGTTTGCTTTTATATAGTACAAAAAAGGCTCTGCCATAACACTGGACTGTTGGTTCTGAACAGCTTAAGTAGCAGCTAGACAGAATCAGCTGGAGCCAGAAGTTGAGACCTGAGGGATCACATCTCAATCCACAAGCAGAATGTAGAGAGAACAAGCTTGAAAGGACTTGCAGCTTTTGAACACTCAAAGTCCACTCCTAGTGATGTTCTTCCTCCAGCAAGGTCACGCGTCCTAAACTTACCCAAACACCACCCACCACCAATGTAGGGCCAAGTAGTCAAACATCCAAGTCTATGGGACATATTCTCATTCAAAGCACCACATTCCACTCCCTGGACCACAGGTCACATCATGATGCAAAATGCCATTAGTCCAATTCCAAAACTTCACATAGCCTTTCAGAGTCTCAGCGCTGTTGGAAATGCCCAATAGGGGTATTTCCTTTCCCATGGAAACAGTAATAGGGAAGAAAAGGCCTGCTCACATACAAACATCTGGGTGAGATGATAAGAAAAATGAGATGGTCTTATAGAATACCTAACTCAGAGCACCCCTACACACAAAACGACCCTACCCTCTGCCCCAGTGGGCGCCTAACTCCGGGTTTCCCCTCCTATACCATCAAACCAGCAATCTCAGCCTGCCTCAAGAGAGCTTCTATTTTTTTCTTTTATTCTTTCTGCATTTTGGTGTGTTGTCTTTCCTAGACAGTCAATTCTATCCCCATCCCATGGAAAAAATTTAGCAAACACCAGGACCCACATTACATGGGGATATAATGCAGGCTGTCAGGCTTGGCAGCAAATGTATTGCTGGCTGAGCCATATTGCTCACTCTCTTGAAATAATTGTATATATTCATGTTTTACATTTAAATATTTAGTGCATTGACTTGATTTGTTAAGTAATATGGGAGGTGAAGGTACAATCTTATTCTTCTGCATGTTGCTATCCAGTTTTTCCAGCACCATTTACTAAAAAGACTAGCCTTTTCTATTGTGTGTTCTTGGCAGCTTTATTCAAAATCAACTGACCATAAATGCACGAGTTTATTTCTGGGTTCTCTATTCTTTCCCATTGCTTGATGTATTTGTATGCCAGTGTTGGGCTGTTAGGAGCACTCTGGCTTTGTACAGTATTTTGTTGTTACTGTGATGCCTCCACTTGTACGAATTATTTTTTTGCCTGATCGCTCCTAGTTCAACCAGTTTTCTCCCACATCATAACAAAAATGATACATTTCCTACAATTTATGGTTACATGTTTTAAATTCCCTTGTGAGACCTCATCAGAGTGTCCTCTGTCATACTTATAAATACCAACATTCTGTTTATAACTATTTATGTATTTGTGTTATATGTATATTGCATTGTATATGTGTATTGTATACATATAATGTATATGTATTATACACATATAATATAATGTATTGTGTATGTGTGCACATGCATGTTGGGGCCAGAGGTTGACATGGGGTGTCTTCCTAAATTGTTCTCCTCATTTTTATTTTTCATTCTTCTCTCATATATTATACCAGATTGCAGTTTTCCCTCCCTCCCCCAAGTTTTCCCCCACCTCCCCTCTCCCCAGACCTATCCCCCTTAGTCCCCCCTCAGAAAAGAGGAGACCTACCTGATGTCCCTGATACAGAGACATCAACCAGACACAGCCTAATATGCTCTAAAATAAGACCAGGTATATACCATCACATCAAGGTGGAAAAGGGTACCATAAAGGGTACCAAAAGAGTCAGCTACTGCTGGGCAGTGGTGGCACATGCCTTTAATCCCAGAACTTGGGAGACAGAGGTAGGTGGATCTCTGTGAGTTTGAGGCCAGCCTGGTCTACAGAGCGAGTTTCAGGACAGGCTCTCCAAAGCTACAGAGAAGCCCTGTCTCGAAAAACAAACAAAAAACCAAACCAACAACAACAACAACAAAAAAGTCAGCTACTGCTTCTGTTCCCACTTTTAGGAATCCCACAAGAACATCAAGCTACTCAGCCACAACATATATGCAGAAGACCTAGGTCAGACCCCTACAGACTCCCTGATCTCTGCAAGCCCCCATGAGTCCGAGTCAATTGATTCTGTGGGCACTGTTCTCCTGGTGCCCCTGACCCCTCTGGTTCTTTTGATTGTTCCTCCCTGTCCTCTTCAGGGTTCCCTGAGCTTCATCTAATGTTTGGCTGTAGGACTGTCCATCTGCTCCCACTGGTTGTTGGAGGAAGCCTCTCTTGTCTCCTTGATGACAATTCTGTAGGCTAGGGGCCCAGAACACTCTGCAGGCAGGACACACTGTAGGTCGAAGGTTATGTGGCTGGATTGGTGTCCAAATCCCTCTACCTGGTTTGCCTGGTTACAGAAGATGGCCAATTCAGAGTGCCCATTAGAAGGAGTCTTTGCTAGAGTTACTCTCATAGATTCGACGGAGTTACTGTTGTGCTAGGTTTTCACCTTGCCCTGGGGATGCCCCCCAAATATCACTCATTTCTCTCAGTATCCCCCACCCAGTTGACCCTTCTTCCCCTTACTTTTGAGGCAAGGTCTCATAGAAAGATCCTGGGACACCCATTCCCGCTTCTGCCCAATGTCACCTTTATCTTCCTCAATTCTGGGATAACAGATTGGCCATGCCATGCCTGGCTTTCGGGTCAACGCTGGGATCCACACTCCCATTCCTGCTTCTGCCCAATGCCACCTTTATCTTCCTCAATCCTGGGGTAACAGATGGGTGATGCCATGCTCGGCTTTCGCGTGAGTGCTGGGATCCACACTCACATCTGCATGCTTGGGCAGCAGTCACCTCATCTGCGGAGTCTCCTCCCTAGCTCTGTTTAGGTGCTCTGTAAGAAGATTATAGCATCTTCTAGAGTTCTTCTCATGGGTTTTTCTTGAGCCTTCTGTGCAGTCTCTCTAAATAGTCCACTCACAGCAGCAATCCAGGCATTTTCTAGCTTATACCGCAAAACTTTTCCAGCTTCTATTTATTTTTTCCAGCTTCTATTTATTAAACAGCTCCAAAGCCATGGTCACATTTTAATACAGTTTTTATAATAGTACTCTCAACTTTCAAAATCCAATTTTATGTCTTAGTATGTTTGTGCTATACAGTAAACCATAAACTAGTTTATGAACAAGAGAAATTTGCTGGACTCTGAAGTCAAGGCATTAGCATATTTGATATCTGGTGAGAGCCAGCAATTTCATTATCAAATTCTAAGGGGTAGTATACTTAGTATAGAAGGGGTCTTGGGGATGATTAGGGAGAGACCTCCCGAATGGGATGAATGCGCTTATAAAATAGAATTGGAAAAACTGAGGTATGTGTATATCCCAGGCCCTCCAAAGGAAATATATATATATATATGTGTGGTAGAGAGCTTGCTTTGCACATGAAAGGTACTGATTCTAATAACTAGCACTACTTCAAAGAGTAAGAAAAGAAAAATGAATGTAAAGCTGGGGATAGCTGTGCATACTTGCAATTCCACCAGTCAGAAAACTGAGGCAGGAAGATCAAAAGGGCCAACATAGGCTACACAGGACACCACCACCTGGATCGGGGTGGCAGATGTCCCTCCCAACATGTGAAGATACAGATAAAAGATGCCATGAGTTAGAGCCTTCACCCCTATGTTCTAGTGTCTTTGGTACAGGAAAGTACTCTGCGGGCTACCAAAAGAGAAACATAAACACCAAGGCAGCCACAAACTCTCTGATCTACAGTGGTGTCCTTCCCACAGGATGTGCTAGAGCAAAGGTGGCACAAAGCTTGTGGGACTCACCAACCAATGTCTGACTTGACTTAGGCCCACCCCAAAAGATGGAACCTATACCAACACTGCTTGGGTGACCAACAACCAGAGACTAGATAGTCCAGGGACATATGGTAAAGGCACATACTGCTGATCTAAAAATAAAAAACCCAAAAACATCTGTAGTGATAAAATGACTCCTAATGATATTCTGCTATTCTCATAGATCAGTGCCTTGTTCAGCCGTCATCAGAGAAGCTTCCTCCTGCAGCAGATGGGAGCAAATACAGAGACCCACAGCCAGGATTATGTAGAGACTGAGAGACCTTGGAGTACTGCTCTCTGTTTCACCCAATTCTTCCCCTCTAAATTCAGGGAGCCCCACAAAAGAGAGACAGAGAATGTAAGAGCCAGAGAGGACAGAGGACACCAAGAAACCCAGTCCCTCTGGCTCAACATGAGCAAAGTTCATAAGAACACACAGAGACTGAGGCAGCAAGCACAGGGCCTACATGGGTTTGTACCAGGTCCTTTACACTTATATTATGGCTTCCAGTTCAGTGTTTTTATGGGACTCCTGAGTGTGTAAATGAATGGGACTCTGATTCTTGTGCCTTCTCTTGGGTTCTTTTCCTTCTGTTGTTTTGTCCTGTCCAACCTGATGTGTTAGTTTTTGTTTTATTTTATTATTATCATCCTTTAGAAGCCTGTTTGTTTTCCAATGAGAGATGGAAAGGGAGTGGATCCAGATGGGAGAAGAGGTGTGGAGGAACTGGGAGGAGTAGAGGGAAGGGAAACTGTACTCAGGATGTATTAAACAAGAAAAAAACCTATTTTCAATAAAAGGACAAAAAGATGTCATGTTTGAACCAGATATTTTTTCAAAATCTAAAAATAACAACCATAAGAATGAACTTCAAGTATCTCTAAGTAGCAGTCTGAGGGACAATTGAATAACAGGAAGAAAAATAATTTCAATAAACTGAAACCTATCAAATAAATGTAATTATGTAAATTTATGATTACACAAAGGCCCCATTTCATTGGTTATAATGGCAAGTTTCTATTTTGAAATCTGGTAGATAAATATTTATTCTACCTTTACCATAATAGAATTCTAGCTTATAAATGAAGGCACAATTAAAGAGCTGGAAATAACCATTTTTCAACCCTTACTGTATCAAGAGCTACTGAAACCAGTTCAAGAAGGGAAATTCTGGGCAGTGGTGGCACACACCTTTAATCCCAGCACTTGGGAGGCAGAGGCAGGAGGATCTCTGTGAGTTCGAGTCCAGCCTGGTCTGCAAGAGCTAGTGCCAGGACAAGCACCAAAGCTACAGAGAAACCCTGTCTTGAAAAAAACAAAAAAAAAGCTGCTGTAAAATGGAAGGGGTAACAACATTGGGGCCTAGTGATTATAGTGTGTTTAAAGGTTATAGTACACACATTTTCAAGCCGAAACAAAAATAGGGGCAGTAGTAAAAACTATCTCTCATGTACTCATAACTAATTTTAGTAATTATTAATTTACAGCTGAGATTCTGCCGTCTATACCCCACATTTCCTTTCCCACACTTACTTTAAAGGAAACTGTAGACACATCATTTCATTGACCTTTCAGACTGTATTTTAGCTGCAGCTTAAATGTGAACTGTCACCCAGAAGTTTGTGTTTGTGCCTTAGTGGTGGTACTGTTTTTGGGACATTCTGAAACCTTTTGGGGGTGGAGACTTGCTTGCTGGAGGAAGTGAGTCACTGAAGAAGGGCCTTGAGGTTTTATAACCTGGTTTCACAGTCCTTTCTGCCTACTCTCTGCTTTCTTGGGCAGATACAGGTGAGCAGCTGCTTTATTCTCCTGTCACCCTACCATCCCCACCATGGCAGACTGCATCTCCTGTCGGGGACCAGCCGTGACAAAAACATCTCTTGCCAGGGTAGGGGCATAGGGATTTAGAAATATTAGTAAAGAATATGAAGATGAGTGTGGAAACAATAAAACAGAAACACATAGAATAGTACTGGGAGGGAGTTCCAGTGAATACTGAAATTGCCCACGTAGCCTGGTCTACAGAGTGAGTTCCAGGACAGACTCCAAAGCTACACAGAAAAACTTTGTCAAGAAAAGAAAGAAAGAAAGAAAGAAAGAAAGAAAGAAAGAAAGAAAGAAAGAAAGAAAGAAAGAAAGAAAGAGGGGAAGAGAGATCTGGTGCCTGCTCTCTTAAATTATCTTAAACTGGTGAAGTAGAGTGGAACCCTCTGAAAACATTCTATGAGGCCAACATTATGCCATAGATGAAAATTCACAAAGTCATAACAAACAAGGAATTGGAATTTTTTTTAATTCCCTCTGTAGCCCATGCCTTGGACTTCTTCTACTCCTGTTTCTGCCTCCCAGATACTGGGATTATAGGCATGTACTGCCACGCTTGGTTTTTACAAGGTACTGGGAATTAATCCCAGGACTTTGTATATGCTGGGCAAGCACTCTATCAATTGAATATCATCCCCAGCCCCCCCCTAAAGGAAGTTATATACCAATATCTTTAATAAACAGGGATGTAGAGATTCTCAACAAATGTCGGGGTCCAGCCTCAACAGGATTGCACATTCCAGGGTAGGGACGTGTGGATTAGAAATGCCAGGCAGACAGAACAGACATACAAAAGAAATAGACAGAGACATAGAATAGAAGAACCAGGAGGATGATCTAATGAATAATAAATTTGCCTGCGCTTATTTTCCATATGTTATATGTCCCAATACAAAAGGGGAGGAAGTCAAAAGACTGCTTTAACGTGATAGATACAAAGAACAGAGAAATTACCTCTTCAATACCGGAAGCATCAAGCAGCTATATCCAGAGTTAAGTATTGTGTTCTTTAGGCAGGACATACAGCCACACCTTAGGCCAAGCATCCTGTAGGCAGCCACTCCCTGGGTCAAACCTCCTGTCATAACCTTGAAGGAGCAGGAATAGACCTGAACTCTCTGACTTTAATAAAGGTAGAATGGACCCACTTCTGTGCTGTCTCAAACAAAGTACTAGCAAATTAAATTCAGTAGCACATTAAAAGTACCACTCATATGATCAAGCTGGTTTCATCTTGGGGATACGAGGCATATGTGCAAACCAATAAATACAATGCAACGTATCAATAGACTAAAACTCGTATGATTAATCACATAGAAAAAGTATTTGGTAAATGTCAACATACTTTAATGATAAAGTCCCTCAATAAACTAGGCATAGAAGGACTTTTACCTCAACAATAACAAAAAAGGTTTTTAGCCAACATCAAAGTATTTCCTACTGAATTAAGAACAAGAAAAGGGTGTCTACTCTCAGTTGTCTTTAAATACAAGTACTAAAAGTTTAGTTGATTCAAATAGACAAGAGAAAAAGTATACAAATAGGAAGAGAGGAAGTCCATTTATTCCCATTAGCTGTTGATATGTTTCTCTCTGTAGAAAAACTTACAGACTCTGAGGTAGGAAAGCATAGGAGGTAGTTTAGCTTGGGATTCCCCATTTGATTTGGGATTATGCATACTCCCCCATCTTGTTGTTTTTTTTTTTTTTTGTTTTTTCGAGACAGGGTTTCTCTGTGGCTTTGGAGCCTGCGCTGTAACTAGCTCTTGTAGACCAGGCTGGTCTCGAACTCACAAAGATCCACGTGTCTCTGCCTCGCGAGTGCTGGGATTAAAGGCGTGTGCCACCACCACCCGGCTACTCCCCAATCTTGTAATAATGCACTTTGTGACCTAGTTTGTTCACCCGTGCTATACACACACACACACACACACACCTAGAAACCTCAGAACACTTTGGACCTTCTACCTGCATCAAGCTATGTGTACTCTAATCATTAAACAATGGTATACATTTCCCTGCCCCTAGTAACAATCAGATTAGGACAGTTTCTATTTAAGTGTATTCTCAATGTATCCAAGTATGAAGAATACAAGGGCCAACCTGGCCTGAACTGGTATTGAGTACTGAGCAGTAAGGCAAAATTTTGTTCTTTTGCATAACTGGTCATGTATATGATTAAAATCAGATGTATTATGGGAAGGGACATGCACAGTAAAGAAATGATTATATAACCCAATATCATCTATCTGTCTGTCTATCTAGGTAGAGAAACTCTATCTATCTATCTATCTATCTATCTATCTATCTATCTATCTATCTATCTATCTATTTATCCATCTAAGTAGAGAAACACCCAAACTATGCCCCTTAGTAAGTAGTCCCTCCTTCCTTTAGGCCCCATAAAAAGAGATCCAAGATTGTAGCTTGAGTCCTTGAGTGCTCTCATTTCTGTGGCCTTGACGGTGCTTCCCACTCTAATACATACAATGGCTTTGTTATGAATACAATTGTCTCAATTTAAATTCTCTAGGTAAGAACCTTTTAATCCCAGCACTCACAGGCAGGTGGTCTACACAAACCAGCCTGGTCTACAAAGGGAGTTTCAGGACAGCCGCCAGAGCTATATAATAGAAAGACCCTGTTTCAAAACAATTTTTTTAAAAACAGCAAGAATCTGGAAACAGCAAGCCCAGACCCCAACCACCAATAATTCTACCAAAAGACTATTAACTGAAAAATTCAACAAAGCGAAAAGATACAAAACCAATAAAATGTCACTTTTCCATACATTAGTAACAAATTCACTATGAAAGAAATGACTAAATGGATTCAATTCCATTCAGAATAGCTCAAAAAGATTCTCAAGAATAAATGTGCTAGCTGGGCAGTGGTGGCACATGCCTTTACTCCCAGCACTCAGGAGGCAGAGGTAGGTGGATCTCTGTGAGTTCGAGGCCAACCTGGTCTACAGGAGCTAGTACCAGGACAGGCTCCATAGCTACAGAAAAACCCTGTCTCGAAAAACCAAAATAATAATAATGATAATAATTATAATGATAATAATTATAATAAATGTGCTTTTGATCTTGACTATTCTGACAGGTATAAGATGGAATATCAGATTCATTTTGATTTGCATGTGAAAGACCGGAATAAATCCAGACCTCTCTAGCAGGAAGAGAAGAGCCAAAAAAAATCTAGCCAGGTCAGTGACTCTGTTTCAGGAACTAGCTAAAGATAAAGTTAGATTATAATCTTGAGAATAAACAGGGAGTTACCCCCTTGTGATTATCTCTGGTATTTTCGGATTTTTCCAATGACGCCCTCCCCACCCACTTTGGATTACTGGATTGTGGTTTCTTCCCTTAAAAACTCCTTCTCCTAGCTACTCGAGGTCGAACTCCTCCCCTGCGTGGGCTCTAAGTCTCGACCCCAGTGCTGGCACTTGTCAATAAACCTCCTGTGATTGCAGCAAGGAGGGTCTCTCGTGAGTTCGTGTTATCCCGAGACTTGAGTGAGAGTCTCCCCGATCTGGAGGTCATTCACATGTCCCTGATGGCTAAGGATGAACATGTCTTTAAGAGTTTCTTGGCCATTTGAAATTCTGTTGAGAATTCTGTTAAGAGCTCTACCCCATTTTCAAACTGGATTATTTTGTTTGTTGATGTCTAGTTTCTTGATTTCTTTGTATATTTTGGA
This sequence comes from Dicrostonyx torquatus, assembly GCA_028555095.1. Lineage (NCBI taxonomy): Eukaryota > Metazoa > Chordata > Mammalia > Rodentia > Cricetidae > Dicrostonyx > Dicrostonyx torquatus. Next base: position 964,781 of record JAQHUG010000377.1, on the reverse strand, counting down.
GATCAGCCCTCTGTCTGATGTGGGGCTGGTGAAGATCTTTTCCCATTCTGTAGGCTGCTGTCTTGTCCTACTGATAGTTGTTGGAAGCCATGTAGTCTAATTTCAGACCTATAGGAGTGCTTGTCCTGTGGGTCTCCAGATAAGGCAGAAGCCCACAGGAATGGTCTCACTCGGAAAGGCCCAGCGGACTTCGGGACAGTGCAGAATACAGCTGGAACCGCACAGCCTGCATGCTCTTTTCTCTCTAATAGTATTGATGATTCTCTTGGTGGTTTTAGTGTCATTTTGTCAATCATGCATGGGACAGATGTGATCATTCCTGGAAACCCCATTTTTTATTTTTCTATTTTAAAAATTGTTTTACTGAGTTATATATTTTTCTACACTACACTTCTTTTCCCTTCTCCCCTCCCCTTCAACCCTCTCCCATGGTCCCCATGCTCCCAATTTACTCAGGAGGTTTTGTCTTTTTCTACTTCCCATGTACATTAGATCCATGTACAAAGAGGATCTTAGGGTCTTTGTTGTCTAGGTTTTCTGGAATTGTGAATTTTAGGCTGTTTTTTTCTTTGCTTTATGTCTAAAAACCACTTATGCGTGAGTACATATATTTGTCTTTCTGGGTCTAGGTTACCTCACTGAATATGATGTTTTCTAGATCCATCCATTTGCTCACAAATTTCAAGATGTCATTATTTTTCTGCTGTGTAGTATTCCACTGTATAAAGGTACCACATTTTCCTCATCCATTTTTCAGTCGAGGGGCATTTAGGTTGTTTCCAGGTTCTGGCTATGATAAATAATGCCGCTATGAACATAGTTGAGCACATGTCCTTGTAATATGATTGAGCATCCTTTGGGTATATATTGCTGGGTCTTGAGGTAGGTTGGGAAACACCATTTTTTCCTTGAATATTTTCCCTAAAATTTTTTGCGAGCTGATGCTTCTCAGGTTTCTTATCTGGGGATGACAGCTGTCACTTCAGACCCCGGGAGTTGTTCTAATTCAGGGTTGACAAGGTCAGACACAGATCACCCCTATTTCTGTAAATGTGTCTTGAACAGGATTGTTGTTCTTGAAAACGTGTGCCTATGTCAATCACCTTTTAGTCTTGTAAAATCAGGATGTACCTGGCTCGGTATTTGGCCAAGCTAGCAAAATGATGAAGTGTTTTGGGTTTAAAGTTGTTTTGATGTAAAAGTTAGGAGAAAGTGTATTTGACATATTTGTTTTTGCTGGAGGTTAGCATTGGAGGATGGGAAAAATTTGTTTGTTAGTGTGGAAAAACATGCTTGTTTTCCATGTATGAATAAAGGTGGCTGGAGCTATTCTGGCCGGTCACCTGTCTGAAATTCATCTGGTTCATTGCTTCATGCCGACGACCCCTAACTCCCCCATGCTTCTCCCATCCCCACATCTCAGGACCTAAACCCAGGCTGTAGCTGAACTGCGGTTGACAGTGTCCTTTGCCTTACAGGAGCTTTTCAGTTTCAGGAGGTCCCATTTATTCATTGTCGATCTTAGTGTCTGTGCTATTGGTGTTCTGTTCAGAAAATTGTCACCTGTGCCAGTATGTCAGGGTCAAGGATACCAGAAGAAAACTCACAGTGTCAACTAACCTGGGCTCATAGGAGCTCGCAGAGACTGAACCGACAATCAGGAAGCCTGCATGGGACTGACCTAGGGACTCTGCATATATGTGACAGTTGTGTAGGTTGGTTTTCATGTGGAACTCCTAACATAGGAACAGGGGCTGTCTCTGACTCTTTTGCTGGCTTTTGGGAACCTACTCCTCATACTGGGTTGCCTTGTTCAGCCTTAATACAAGGGTAGGTGCTTAGTGTTTTTCTTTCTTATTTTTTATTTTTTTATTTTTTGGTTTTTCGAGACAGGGTTTCTTTGTAGCTTTAGAGCCTGTCCTGGAACTAGCTCTTGTAGACCAGGCTGGCCTCGAACTCACAGAGATCTGCCTGCCTCTGCCTCCACTCCCAGCGTGCGCCACCACCGCCCGGCTTTTTAATTTTTTTTCTTGTTTTTACTTATTTCTTTTTCTTTTTTTCTTTTTGGCTTTTAGAGACAGGGTTTCTCTGTGTAGCTCTGGCTGTCTTGGAACTAGCTCTTGTAGACCAGGCTGGTCTCAAGAGCTACCTGCCTCTGCCTCCTGAGTGCTGTGATTAAAGGCCAGCACTGCTGCCACCTGCAGCCGCCACCACCCGGTGTTTAGTCTTACTGCAACTTGACATGCCAAGTCTTGTTGATATCCATGGGAGGCCTGCCCTTTTCTGAATAGGAGTGGAATGGGGGTGGCAGGTGAAGGGACTGGGAGGAAAGAAGGGAGGGGAATCTGGCCGGGCTGTAAAATAAATAAAACAATTAATCAAAAAGAAAAAAGAAAAAAAAAGACTAAGTGTAGCCCAGAAGTAAGAGACATATATGCAACGAACATGACAAAACATGAAGAAATTGGAAAAGACAGAAAATGGAAAGGTCTCTCATGATTATGAATTTTTAAGAGTTCAATAAAATACCAATAACAATCTTCACCAAAATAGAAAAAATAATCTAGAAATCCATATGGAAGTACAAAATATCCTGCATAGCCCAAACTATCTTGAGCAAAAGGAGTAACTCTATAGTATACTTGCTATGAAGAAGTACTACAAAGCCACAATGACCAAAACACCATGATAGTGGCAGAAAGCAGATGCAGAGATCCTAGCAATAAACCCATGCATCGACAGTCAACTGATTTTCAGTAACTTTACCAAAAACATATTGAAGAGGAGACAGCCTCTTCAACCAAACTTGTGTTGAGGAAACTGCATATTGGCATTGAGAACACTACCCTTGTCAATCATGAGCTACAAAGTCAACTTAAAACAGACCAAAGACACAAATGAACTATCTGAGAATTTGAAACTGCTAGAAGAAAACATGGAAGTACTTCAAGGCATTGTACATTGGTACAGCAATATTTTCTGAATGGCACCCAAGAAGAACAGGAAATGTATATATAAACATTGACAAATTAGGTTACATAGAACTGAAAAAACATCTACACAGAAAAGGAAACAACTGAGTGAAGAGAAACTATTTGCTAGAAATCCATTTGACATAAATTTAATACCTAGGATATATTCTAAACTTGATAGTTTCAGAACAAAAACAAACAATGAAAAAAATAGTCTAGGTGGGTATTATGGCACACCCCAGAATCTTCACTTGGAAGGTGAAGACAGGAGGATTGTGAGTTTAAACCATGGGATACATAGTAAGAGCATGGCTCAGATAACAAAAACCAAACCAAACCAAAATCCCCTATCCAATTAAAAACGGGCAAATGATGTTGGGCTGTGGTGGTGCACGCCTTTAATCCCAGCATTCAGGAGGCAGAGGCAGGCGGATCTCTGTGAGTTTGAGACCAGCCTGGTCTACAGAGCAAGTTCCAGAACAAACTCCAAGGCTACAGAGAGAGACCGTGTCTTGAAAAATCAAAAAAAAAAGGGGTGGGGGGAATGATCTGAATAGACACTTACCGAAAGAAGAAATATGAATGGCTAGCGAATATATGAAAAAATGTTCAACATCATTAGCCATGGAAATGTGAATCCAAATATAATGTGATACCATCACATCTGAGATAGAATGGCCATTGTTTTTTTTAATCACACATTTTGGCAAAAATGAGGAGAAAACAGAATTTATAAACTACTGGAAAGAATGTGAACTAATACTGCATAATCATTATGAGAATAGTATGGAGTTTCCACAAAAGACTAAAGATACAGCTATTATATAATCTATTTTAACCTAACTTTGGAATATATATCCAAATCAATGAAATTAGCATACTAGACATTATTACAACATTATTCATAATGGCTAAGATATGAAATCAGCCTAGGTGCTCACCAAAAGAGTGGTATAAAATGGAGTATTATTCATCCACAGAGAATAATCAAATCCTGACATTTGCAGCGAAATGGATGGAAATGGATGATAATACTTTAAGTGAAATAAGTCAGCCACAGAAAAATAAGTACACTATGTTCTCTAATTTGGAAGCTGAAAAGGAAAGTGGACCGAAAATTGGAATGGTTGATAATAGAGAACAGCATGAATGAGGGAGGGTATAGGGAAAGGGACACTAGATTTGATCAGCACACACACACACACACACACACACACACACACACACACACACACACAGAGAGAGAGAGAGAGAGAGAGAGAGAGAGAGAAATACAACACTGAACCTGATTTCTACATGCAGCCAATAAATGTTAATAAAAGCTAAGTTAAATTAAATTGAAAAAAATAAAAACAACGAGCCAAAATCTCAGCATGGACTGGGGAAGGGTTCCTGAAATTCCAGCCCTATATGAGGAGCTATTGGCAATTGATGGCTGCTGAGGAATGGAGAGTCAGTTTTCCCCGGGGATACCAGTGCAGGGAGGTTATCCATGTTCCCGTGGACGGTCTGAGATCCACACACATACTGGCAGCACTTTGTGGACCCACTGGGTGTTTTATAAGCACAGGAATAGAGAGATGGCTCAGTGGTTAAGAGTACTTGTTCTTGCCAAGTGCCTGGGGGTCTGTTCCCAGCATCTACATGGTGGCTCACAACCACCACTTCATTTGGGTCGCATTCGAGTTCAAGGGGATCCATTGTCCATTTCTGATCTCCAAAATACTCATACACATTAAATTTAAAAAGTCTTTTAAAAACCAAAATAAATCGCCAATCATTAAAATCCAGAAAGAGCACATGAAGTTGGGAGGAAAAAGTGGCGGGGGTTAGTCGGAGAGGAGGGAATTGGGTGTAGAGTTAACCAAAACACATTGTATGAATGTATAAAATTCTCAAACAATAAAACCATAGAAAACCAGCATTTGATGGGTCTGTTTTTAGAGATTCAATGCTATATTTCTCACATTTAATATATTTATAATGGAAATATGTATTAGAAAAATTTTATAGTATATCTAGCCAATGAGCACAGTAAGTGTGAACTAATGAACCAAAACTACAGGTCATTTACTTTTTTATTTTTTTTTATTTTTTTATTTTTTCTTTGGTTTTTTGAGACAGGGTTTCTCTCTGTAGCTTTGGAGCCTATCCCGGAACTAGCTCTTGTAGCCCAGGCTGGTCTCGAACTCACAGAGATCCGCCTGCCTCTGCCTCCCGAGTGCTGGGATTAAAGGTGTGCGCCACCACCGCCTGGCCAAAACTACAGGTCATATAAAAGATGTGTGTGTATGAATGTGTATGTGTGTGTAATTTACTGTCAAATCATGAAAACAGTACCCATTTGATGTTAACTTGATTATCAACTTAGATTGGATTGAGAAGTGTTTAAGAGATTAGTATGTGTACCTACAGATGTGGGGTGCATTTCCAGCAGTGGTTAACTGAGGAGAGATCTTCTGGAATATGTGAGGCACCATCCTATCAGCTGGGAATCTGAATAGATTTAAAGGGGAACAAAAGAGAAATCCACAAGTGCACATCCCTGCTCACTCCAGATTTTGTTCTTTTTCATGATTGTGTAGGTTATTCTTTACGTGCCTAAACATCAGCTTGTCAATTTGTTTTTCCATTTTCACTATTGATATAATCTGGTCATCTCTGTCTCTTCATCCTCCTCCCTTTCCACTGGAATGCTTCTCACTAAGGGCCCTCCTACTTCCATGTCTTTTTTCTTTGTAGTTTAGTGAGTTACTTGCCTCATGTAGGTAGGTTATTTAGCACAGCAAGGACAACCCATCTGAGTTTGGTGTTCCAGTAACCCCTTTAATTCCAGCATTTAGGAAGGGGAAATCTCTGGGAGTTCAACACCAGTCTGGTCTATACAGCGAGTTCCAGGACAGCCAGGACTACATAGTGCAACCCTGTGTCCATAAAACAAAACAAGAACAACCCATCCATGGCTACACCACTGAAGAAAAATGAAAGTCCCTTCCCCAATAACCTTAACTGTCAATAGTCCATCTGGGAAGGGTGTGTCCTCATGTGCCATCCTTGATGAATGGTGGGAGTCCCAGTCTTGTGCCAATCCTATGCTGATAACCAACCACAGCTGAAACAAGTTTGTGAGTTTAATGGCTATGGCACATCCAGAAGACATCTGTTCAGTGCACATCTTCTTGATCTCAACTTATATTCTCTCTGCCACTTGTCTGTGATGTTGCCTGAGCCATGGAACCCCTTCAGGATTTTCCCAGCAATTTCAATGATTCAATAAATCAGAAGACAATTGCCATATCATTGAGGTTTACTGTTTGTTTTTACTACTTATTTTAAAAAATACCTTATGTGTATGGGCATTTTATCTGCATCTATGTGCATAACATGCATGCCTGGTGCCTACCGAGACTAGAAAACAGTACAAGATCTAGATCTTCCAGATGGTTGTGAGTCTTCTGGAAGAGCAACAATTGCTGTCTCAACTCTCCAGCCCCAGGACTATGTCTTTTGAGAAAGTCCTGTTCTTTTCACCAGTTTATTTATTGACTGGGTTGCTTGATTTGTTATTTATGTTGTTTTTTTAGTTCTTTGTATAATCTATTACTAATCCCCTGTCAGTTATTTCTCTTCCATTCTGTGGGCTCTCTTCATTCAATTGATCCTTTGCTGAACAAAAACATTTTAAGGTCACCAATGTCAATTTTTCAGTTTCATGGTATTATTTCCATATGAGCAATCAGGATGCTTCTCAGGAGTGCCTTACCTTTGCATATATCTTGTACTGTATTCCTTAGTTTTTCCTTTAATAGTCTCAGAGTTTCGGGTCTTACATTAATATATCTGACCCATTTTGTGTTGATTTTTGTACAGGACGAAAGCTAGGGACCTAGTTTTATGCTTCTATTTGTGGCTATCCAATTATCCCCGCACCATTTGTTGGAAGCTGTCTTTTCCAATGTGCATTCTTCCTATCTTTGTGAAAAATCAGATGGCTGTGGTCATTCAGACTTCTATTTGGGTCCTCTATTCTATTCCACTGATCTACGTGTCTGTTTTGTGGCAGGTCCCATTCTGTTTTGTTACTGTGGTTCCTTGGTATAGATTGGAATCACATCTGGTAATTCTCCACCATTGTGCTTTTTGATATGGACTACTTTGGCTATCTGGAGTATTTTGTGATATCATGTCAATTTTAGGATTTTTTTTTCATTTGTGCAAAGCACAACAACGTGAAAATTTTGATTGGGATTGCATTGAATCTGTAGATTGCTTTTGCTAAGATTGCCATTTTTACTAGGTTAATTCTGCATACCCAAGAGCATGGGAGACCTTTCCACTTTCTGGCGTCTTCTTCAATTTCTTTCTCCAGTGTTAAAGTTTTCTTTGAAGAAATTTTTCTTTTCTTTGATTAGGTTAATTCCCCTTTGAGGAAATGGTGGATGAGATTATTTTCTTGCTAGTTTGTTCTCAGCATGCTTATTACTAATCACCTGATTTTTGTATTACATGTTAGTTTTGTATCCTGCCACTTTGCTGAAAGTGTTTATCAATTCGAAGAATTCTCTTTTTAGTGTCTTACATATAGAATCATATTATTTGCAAATAAGGATACATTGATTTCTTCCCTTCCTATTTTGTATTCCTTTTATTTCCTTCCCCTAGCTTCATGCTCCAGGTAAAACTATAAGCCCATTGAATAAGAGTGGAGAAGGTAGACATCTTTGTCTTGTTTCTGGTTTTAGTGAAAATGCTTTGAGCTTTTGTTATATACCTGTTACTACATTCAAACTATTTCTAGTGTCTTCTATGGCTTTTAAGAAACCACAAATGAATGTCAGACATTGTCCAAAAAACTTTTGACATTTATTGACTGGCATCTGTTAAACCATCCTTGTGTCTCTGGGATGAAGTGAACTTGATCATTGTAAATGACCTTTTTGATGCATTCTTGGGTTCTGTTTGCAAGTATTTTACTGAGAAATTTTTGTATCTATGGTTCTTTTTTTAAATTGATATTTAT
>JAQHUG010000377.1:885897-935981 GCA_028555095.1 Dicrostonyx torquatus | reverse complement strand
TCTGTATATTTTGGAGATCAGATCTCTGTCTGATGTGGAGTTAGTGAAGTTCTTTTCCCATTCTGTAGGCTTTTGTTTTGTCTTGTTGACGGTGTCCCTTGCTTTAGAGAAGCTTTCATTTTTAGGAGGTCCCATTTATTGTTTCTCTGAGTGTCTGTGCTGCTGGGTTTCTATTTAGGAAGTGGTTCTCAGTGCCAATGCGTTCAAGTGTAACTTTAGAACCTGTCCTGGAAGTAGCTCTTGTAGACCAGGCTGGCCTTGAACTCATAGAGATCTCCCCTGTCTCTGTCTCCCGAGTGTTGGGATTAAAGGAATGCGCCACCACTGCTCAGCCTTTGTTATTTTCTTATTGAGGAAGTTGGTTCAGAGTGCTGGTGTTAGTTTTTGTCAACTTGACAGAAAACAAAACAAAACTAGAATATCTGGGAAGAGGAGATCTCAAATAAGGAACTGTGTCTATTAGAATGGCCTGTGGGCAAACCTGTGGAGTATTTTGTTAATTAATGATTGATGTGGGAGGGCCCATCGTACTGTGGGTACAACCTCAATTTCTGCAGCATGTGGTTCTAACTTGCATTAAGAAGGCAGGCTGAGCAAGCCATGAGGAGCAATTATTGAGCAGTGTTCCTCCATGGCCTCTGCTTTATTCTGCCTTAAGTTCCCACTTTGACATCCCTCAGTGATGGACTATTACCTATACCAGTAAGCTGAAATAAACCCTTTATTTCTCAAGTTGTTTTGGTCATAGTCTTAATCACAGCAATAAAAGGAGAACTAGGACAGAAATAGATACCAGGAGTGGCCTTGGAGCTGGCCAGAATTTATGAGACATGCTAATTATGCTCTGGATGACAGGCAGGAGAGTGAAGCTGCACAAGCCCCTTGGGGCCCAGAAGATTGGGGCTGAATCACAGATGTGAAACACTGGGCTACAAAATTTGATTTATACTTCTGGATGTTGGTTTTGCTTTTATTTTATTGTGACTATTGTGGTTCTTCACTCTCAATCAGATTTTGATTTTATATGAGCCCAGAATTGAGAGACTATATTTTAAAGAGAACTTGGATTTTAAAGTGTTGAAAATTTAAATATTATGGGATTTTTAAAGTTACACTCGGTTTTATATTATGATAAACATGAGATCTTGGGAATAAACAAAAGGGAATGGTTATGGCTTAATAATGATATATTTGTGTATCAATCGGAAAAGAGGTCAATTATGCTGGTAGATTTTTCATCAACTTGACAGAAGCCAGGGTCATCTGGGAAGAGGGAACTTCAACTGAGAAAAATCCTCCATCAGATTGGCCTGCAAGTAAGTTTGTGGGGCATTTTCTTGATTAATAACTGATATGGGCAGTGCCATAACTGGGCATGTGTCCCTGGGTTCTAGACGAAAGCAGGATGAGCAAGCCATGGAAAGCAAGCCAGTAAGTAGCATTACTCTATGGCCTTTCCTTTAGTTCCTACCTCCAGGTTCCTACCCTGGCTTCCCTTAATAAGCCAAATAAACCCTTTCCTCCCCAAGTTCCTTTTGGAAACAGTATCTACTACACCAATAGAAGGCAAACTGATACAGTATGTATGGCATAAGTCAATATACATAAAGCACTATGAGTAATACTTGTTAGCTCTTATGATTATATTCCTTCAGTTGTACTTACGCACAGTAATCAATCAAGATTTTTCATATCATAAGTGCTGGGGAGATATCAGAGAAAACATTTCCAGTCACAGAAATAAGAGCATAGCTGTAACCAGTGAAAAAAATAGACCATGGAACAATGGAGTAGGGGTTACCTTGTTCTCATTACTGATCAACATGCTGAGAATAAGACTATCGAAAGCTGAACCTAAATAGGACATCTATATGCTTAAGGGTATATAAATGGACATTTATAAGGTGAAGGGAATAATATGGAAGAGTGGAGAAAGGAATTCATATGACGTGGAGAAAGCAGTGAATTGTTGTGGAATAATTTCTAACAGATATAACATAGCTGTGGCACTTACTCTCAGCAGCTGTTTATCAAGCAGAAGACCTGCAAAGGATTGAGCTTGTCAGCATTCTGTCATGGATAAGGGAGGGGACCAAAGGCCTCATCCATCACTAAGGATTTGAATGCAGTTGAGAGTTGGTGGGGAGAAAGAGATACTTTCTTAACTGGTAAGTTACTCATGTTCTAGTAAATAATCTCCCTCCCATGCTTCTGTAAGCAGTTCTAGTTAAATTCAGTGGCCAACAAAGAAAAGAAAGACATGATAATGGAAGAGTAGATTGGGAAGAAGGAGATTAGCAGGAATGGGAAAGGAGTAATAAAGAGATGGGGGAATAAATATGAACAAAGTATATAATATACATGTATGAGAATGTCATAAAATACAGCATCACATATAAGCTAATAAAAAGTAGCTCATGAAAAGTACCAAAATCTTTCTCACTGAACTTCTCAGGACCATTGAAAGGTTGTGCCTTTTATTTTCTGCTTATCTTGCTTTTAATTATGCATTTCTTATGTTTAAACTGTGCTCTTGAGGACAGGATCCTGCCAAATTCTTATCTCAGGTATAATGTTGGGTACCAGGAAAATGTCCACTGAATGAGAGACAAAAGGAAAGTAATTTCCTGAACCCCGAATCTTAACCATGGCCACCACCACCTCCACCACCACCACCAATAATAACATCAAGCAACAAACATGCCAAGATAAATCACTTTTATCTCTACAGGAAAGGAAGATCTAAAAAATATATAAATTACATTAGTAACACAACATAAGAAAAAACAAGGGGAACAAACAACAGAGAAATCTGGATGATGCTACTCTAACCTATTTATAAAAAGGCCCTGCATCAGAAATCACAATCCTACCCACTTCTAAAAATATATTTAGACATGTACAGAAGCGGTGGGTTTGTTTTTAAATTGTTTGCTTTTTTGTAAAAATATATTAAAGGTGAATAGAAATCCTCTTCTCTTTGCCCTCCTATCCTACCCCAGCTCTCTGCTGGGATTGCAGATCAGAGGTAACTATCACACCATGTTCTAAACCTTGGTTACTTCCAACTCCTCTCCACCTCACTTCACTTAGAACCTGAAACATAAAAACAAAACAACAACAACAACAACAAAAACACACTAGCTTCTTTGGAAAAGCATAACTCTGAGGGTAAACTTGCTTTTCATTGCAAATAATACAAAACAACAGGAGACTCTGAGAACTGAACTAAACTAAACAAACCCCATCAGAGGCTGGGTTTCAGCTCCACAGAACCTTCTAACAAAGAAACAGAGGGAAAAGAGGCCTGGAATGGGTAGGGAGAGGGTGCTAGCAATTAGCTGCTTTTGAAAGATCAAGAGGGAGTTTTAATGGGTGAAGGGCTAGGGACCTGTTTTTGGTGACAACAGTCAGCCTTTAGTCAGGAAGTTGCCCACATAGGGTCAGAGGCTTCTCCTGCTTCCCCCTTACTTCCCCACTAGTGCCTTGAAATCTCCAAGACAAGCAAAGCTGAGTAGAAAGGAGGGGAGTAGGGACCTCACTGCTAATGGGGAGGTAGCCAGGCCTTTTGCCTTTGGTGTGACTAAAGGAGGACTGCTTGGCCCCTGGAGTCCCCAAGGTAGAAAAAGCAAATGTGCTAAAGTACCCCCTGATTCCATGAAGGATGGAAGGGGCGGATCTACAGAAAAAAGAAAGAAGCACAGACATAAAGATAACATAGAGGCCTCAAAAATTCCCTGTGGTCTGCATCATAGCTGTTAAATTCCCCAGAAGCACTAGGCAAGCTGGGGTGAGGACAAGTGGAAGGTAGAGGACACTCCCACTTAGGCAGTGCCAAAACGGGTTGTTCGGAGGGGGCAGTCTCCATCAAGTTCAGATTGCCAGTAAGGCAAGACAAACAAGAGGTGGGGGCACTGTCTGGAAAATGGTGACAATCACAAAGGAGGAAAAAAAGTGGATCAGAAGATCTGCTACTTCACAGATGGGCATCGTTTCTAAAGTCAGACTTGAATAGCCTATCTGCACTATGCTTGAATATTGGTCTGTGGTCTGGAAAAGTAAAGGTCTGGGGGTGAAGAATTGAGTCCTGAAGTCTTCAGACTAAGACCTCAGATGGAGAAAGAAGCATGGAGATTCCTGATAAATGACCCTGCAGGGTTAGGTTTTCTCACCGTAACCTCTCCAGAAGGTCTAGGCTGTGCTTTGTGGTATAGGTGGCAGGAGCAGGCTACAGAGCCAGAGTTATCAATATGACAGTTACTTTGGATTTCTAGGAGTTGGGTTTGTACCTGCTGGAACTCAGTTATAGCTATGGGGATAATGTTCTACAGGCCCTCAAAATATAGGCAAATTCCTAAAGATCATCATGGGGTTTCATGTGCAGTCAGACAAAAGTAGTCTCTTCTGGTAGGCTAGGCAACAGTCACAATCAAAGGCTTGGGTATCTGTCTTCTTCTCCACCTTGAAAAGTAACAGGAATCTTTTTTTTTCCCCAAAGACGGATAAAGTCAGCTTTTCTAGGCCAGATCTGGAGATGGCCCATAATAGGGCAATAAAGGTTGTCTCCATTTTCCTCATGAAAAGAGGCAAAAGGAGATAAAGACCACAACCTTCTTTCAGAAACAAGACTGAAGGTAGGGCATATCCACTGGATTGGGAGGAAGGGGTAGGAAAAAAAATGGGTGGAGGTGGGCGGGCTTAGAGGCAGGGCTGGAGTTGGAGCAAATGTTGAGCACTGGGCCTCTCACTTCATGGCAGGGAAACAGAAGGGCCCAGACTTCCATTATGTTGCTCATCATATATTCCAATTCCAATAGGAAGGGAAATTATGTGGGAGGAGCAGGAAAAGGTTCTTGTCAGTTAGAAACCTCTCCCATTTACCTGTTGCTGTTTATTCATGGGTATGGAAAAGGAAGGCAGGATATTCATAGCAGAAGTGAAAAAGGAAGTTGGGGATAGTCCGTGCCTTTGGTCAGTCCCAATGAAGCAGGACAATGCACCTTGTCTGGGGCTCATAGGATCCAGAAGTGCCCCGAGTTGACAACAAAGAAGGCAATGGGGGTGAAAGGGGTGAAGTAGGACACGATGGGGCTTGGCTCACAGAAGTAACTTGCCGTTTCTGTGGATTTTCAGGATGCGGCCGAGTCTCTGCTTTGCTGTGGCCAGGCCCTTTTTAGGACGCTTTCCTGTAAAGGAGGGGCAAAGTACACAGAAGCTTTATGAGCAACTTTAGCACCAACTGTTCTTGCATCACCCCCTCCTTTGTTTCTCTCAACAGAAGTTCTTCATCCTTATGCCATATTGGGCAAGGAGTCCTCCTTAACTCTTTCTATTCAATGCCATATGCTTGGCTCTTCTCTGATTGCTGCAGCAGCCATAAACACTATAGTTCTAGTTTTCTGGCTCTTTCCCCCCACTGACTCTGAGTTTAAATCATTTTTTTAGACAATTCTGTAAGGATGTCAATGTGCTTCCATGTCATTCACATTATCCTGACCACTAGGGTTAGTAACTATAGTTTAGTGTTCTTGAAGGTGCATCCTCAGGGTCTTCTTTCATTAGAAACTCTCATTCGAGTCACTCCTAAATATCACAGAAAACTTAGTATCCTTGAACTACATCCATACTCTAGGGATTGGGCTCTAGCCAATGAAAGGAAAAGGAGGGTTTGAATTCTTTCTCTCTCATGCCTCTGTCTCCCCACATCAAATCATTTCTTACATCCTATATGATCATAACTATTATTTCTGTTTATCATCTCTCATTACTCTGATCTGAGGTCCTATGTTTGTGTTTCTCCATTCTTTCCTGAATCTATGGATGTACAGACTACCTACTTCCAATCCATCCTCCACTATGGTCACCTATCCATGGCCTATCTCCATTTGGGTGATGTACCTTGTCCTGCCTGACTGCTCTGGGAGCCAACTGAAGGACGCCTCTGGGTCAGGAAGACTCCAGGGGCCATGGGTGTGGTACTTCGATTTGCCTGAGCCATGCCAAAGGCGTTGGGACGAGCAGTGTACTCATGGTCAGCAAGACTTCCTGACAGAGCCTCTTGTTTAGGCTCAGGAGGTGGCTGGGGCGAGGAGATGAGAGGTTGGGGTGTAGTAGCCAGTGTTGGTGCAGACACTGTCACAACAACATTGGAATCTTGAGGGCGAGGCTGCTCTGCCTCCTTCAGCAAAGGCTTCTTCTTGATATATTTCTTTTTTTGGGCCTTTTGCAGCTCCTGAAATACAAGCCAAGTCATAGGGGAGATTAAAGAGTGAAGAAAAAGAAAAATTTCTCAGAAAGTAAGGAGACAATGGTCAATAAGTTTCTGCATCCTGCCACTTCTTCCCCATCTCTTCTAAATCTACCTTGTATGGACCTACAACAAAAGCGCTTCCGGTACTACAGTGATTTCCTTGGCATCATCTATCCTAACTCATCACTACCACTTAATACTACAATGGCAAAAAAATCTGTAAATGATTTCAAAGACCTGGGTTTTGGTGAGCTGTGGGTATTTTTAATAACTAAATTTATACTAGCAGTTTGGATATATTGTTTATTTTCTTATTTAATTCTTTTAACAGTCTAAGGGGGGAAACTCTTCATTTTACAAATAACAAAACAGAAGTGCAAGGACATTAAGTAAGCTAAGCTCAAACCCTCATGGAAAAGTAGTTAGCTCAAAATGAACTGAGAGTAAAGTGTTAGCTTTGGGATAAGGCAAACCTGAGTAAACCCAGGCTTCTGTTTTCTAAATTGGATGACTTTGATTAAAGTTACTAACCTTTCTGAGTACCAGCTGCCTTGTGTGCTTTTTTCAGAGTTGTCAGAAAGCTTACATAATGATTAAAATATAAAATACATGAAAGGAACACAACAAGGAGTTAATTATTATTCTCTATTTCTTTTTTTTCAGATCATAATATTTAATAAACTAATAAAATTCATATATTTGAGCAGAGCATGGTGGCAAAAACCTTTAGTTCCATCACCCAGGAGATAGAAGTAGGATATCTGTGAGTCTGAAAACAGCTTAGTCTATATTCTCTATTTCTTATAATATCTTTTTTTCCTTTTGCCGATCTTTTTCTTTGAACAGGACTTGACAATCTTTTAAGTCACTGAATCCAAATAACTCAATTTGGATGAAATAAATAAGCAAGGAGCTGTGCCACTTCTTTCAGTATCTTGTATTTATTTCATCTACTTATTGCTCTATGGATCTACTATCCATTATGTAGTAGGTATCTGGATAATGGGCATGTGGAGCCCTGAGAACCTGAAAGATGGGGCTGAGAACATGTGAATAAATTTGCTTTTTGACATACTACTCAGCCACACATACCAACTCTATGAATGTATTTCTTAGCTTTCTCTTAGCAACAAAAGCCTAGACCTGCCTTCAGAAGATTTGTTATGTTATGGTTACCAGAGAAACTTCTAGAGGATGAGACTAATGGTATTAGTCATTGTTCTCTGACATGATAATCTCAGTGTTATGTCAGGCACTGTTCCTTAATTACTCAATACTTTAAAGGATGAGAAGAATTATACTGCCATTCTAAGGATAAAGAAACTAGGGCAGAAAGGCTAGGTTATTTTCCTTTTGTTTATGTACATTTGTGTTTTGCCTGCATGTATGTGTCTGAGTGTGCCAATTCCTCTGGAACTAGAGTTACAGATGGTTGTGAGCCACAAAGTGGGTGCTGGGAATTGAACCCAGGTCCTCTGGAAGAGCAGTCAGTACCCTTAACTACTGAACCATCTCTCTAACCCTAATTTATTTTTCCTATAATTGCAGATCCAATTAAGTTTTAAGTTGAGATTCAGAATTTGCTCTGTTCAGCCACACCCTTACCAGAAATCTCTTTTTTCACCCATATTAAGAATCAATTCTGGCCGGCACATGCCTTTAATCCCAGCAGGCAGATGTCTGTGAGTTCAAGGCCAGCCTGGTCTATATAGAGTTCCAGAACAGCTGGGAACATTACATAAAGAAACCCTATCTTGAAAAACTAAAAAAGAAAGAAAAGAAAAGAATTCTGTTCACTTGTTCTCTGGTCTGACTCCATAAATTATGTCTTCATATCTAGATTACTTTGCTTAAAATTTCCCACTATTGCTGCTATCGTCTTTTGCAATTAAGTGGTAAGTGACATGATAGGAGCATTTTCACCTTGCCAAGTTCTTTGTTGAAAAATCTATTATCAAGGTCCCAACCAAATTCAAACTTTTTGCCTGATTGATATTCATGGTATTTCACTATGTGGCTACTTACACCTAGCCAACCCATAATGATTAAAGATTGAAGGCAAAAATGCCATTCTTAATTAATATCAAGTATCATTCTAAGGAGGACAGGCAGACATACATACACAGACACATACCCTCACTTAATCCTAAACAAAGCTCATGAAACAGTTGAGACAAAGAGAAATTAACTTGTCCAAGTAGTAAAGCTAGGACAGCTGTTCCACAATCTGTTATTTTTTACATTTGTTTGTGCATGTTGGTGCCATGACACAAGTGTTAAGGTCTGAAGACAACTTTCAGGAATAGGTTCTCTTTTTGTACCCTGAGTGTCCTGGAATCAAATTTAGGTCATCATGCTTGGTGGCAAGTGCCTTTATTCACAGATACATCTTTTAGGCCCCAGAATCCATTTCTTAACTATTACTTATTATACTCATCTTCCAAAACGAAGTTGCCAATTCAAAAAAGTTCCTCACAATTCTCTCACTCCAACACTGATTTATCACGTGTGGCTATTAAAACGAAGATACCAACTTAAATTAAATACATCCATATTTTTAATATTTAAGGATGTAAAGTATCCTTATGATCATAAGTACCATGAGATAATGCTATACAAAGTACAGATGAAAATCAAAGAAATAAAGTAGTGGTAAATGATGTGAATAGGCAGAGGAAATGCTTTATGCTACCCAATAAGCTTAGGCTAAGCATGAGGCAATCTGGGTATAAGGGTTAATCATGAACACTGTAGTGGAGTGCAGTTGACAAAGGATGTACACTTTATGGCAGCCAGGAAATTAGAGAAAAGTCACTATGAAACAAAGATGACTTTATGTGTTATATCAAGGAGCAATATTTCCCTGGAATGCTTCCCTGTAGTCCCCTCACCCCAAAAAACCCAAAAATCAAAAAATACAGCCTATAATACCACCCCCAACTTTAAAGTCTCATCTTTGAAGTAATTCCATCAACCAAAATAGTAGTTACTCTTTAGAAAGCACTAAGAGTAGTGTCACACTTTCATCTGTTTGTTTAATAGAAAACCTTTATTTATAAGTTACATCTTATGCAGTACTGATAAATGACAGGGGGAAATTTTAGTCAAAGAGCCACTTGTCTTGCTTGATCTCTGCTGGCTACCAATTAACAGTTTCTAAGTAATTTCTCAGAAATATTATAGCTCTATAGAATATCATATAAAACAATTCTTAAATTTCACTTATACAGGATATAATTAATTAAATATATAAGCATTTAACTATTACACTTTACTGAAAAGTCAAGTAGCATGAAATCTTAAGTTAGAGGATATGAGTTTGAGTCTTGTCTCCTCCATTTACTGTCTGTCTTATTCTGGACTAGTCACTTAAAGTGAGCCTCATATTCGTCACCTGTAAAATGATGAAAATATAATCTATTGAACAAGACTCTTGGGCATATTATATAGACATTGTACACAGGTGCACCTAACATTAAGCAGATGCTCAATAGTGCTCTAAGCAACAGGATATGGCATGAAGAACTATATGGATACTGCTAAAGAACCAAAAACTTCACCTCCAAATACTCTTAGGGTTTCTGAGCATACTACATGCTAAAGCACATTGTAAACTAATGTTATGAGGTAAAATTGATTCAGTAAAGGTGACCTTTTAGGATGAAAAATGGTGACTGTTCTTTTGAGAAGCAGGGGATGAAGATGCAGGTAATAATGTTTGATAAAGGGTATAAGAAAAACCTCTTTATAAAGGGCCAAATTTCAATACTGGTGGATGACTCAAACCTTAAGTGTACTCAACTGAGTCACTTCCTCAGGACTAAATCTAAAGGCAAATGACATATCTAGTCTTTTCTATCTGAAGATTTTTTCCAATATATATTTTTACTTGTTATTTTATATATGTAAGCAATGTATTTTGATATTAACCCTTACTACTCCCCTACCTACAAAGCCTCTCAGATTTTCCCCAATCATGTTTCCTTTCCAACTTTATATTCTCTTCATTTTTTTAATAACCCACTGAGTCAAATTAATGCTGTCCATTATACATAGGTATGGGGTCTTCTATGGGGCATAGGTAGCCTACCAGGGACCACACCTGTAGAAAACTGACTCACTCTCCTCCTCTATCTGCAGGGCTTTATATACTTAGAAGGGTAAGTGATACCAACAAGGACACTTTTCTGGCCCCCTTTTTCATCCTTAATCATGTCAACTATGTAACTTATGAAAGTAGCTTGTCATAGAGCTGGGATGTAAAGGATATAAGAGGGGCTGGGATACTGCCAGAAATAAAGATCAAAGGTTATCCATAATAGCAGGATCCTACCAGCCTAAAGGTATGAATTTTGAGGCTTTAAATCATCAGTAGCAAGGCCACGGGTTGGGTATCAATACTTACCTGCTGGGCAAGCTTTGCAGCTGCTGCAGCCAAACCTGTCTCAATGGAGGCAACCCGGGTCCCCTCACGAACAGGACGGTCCTGCTTGGGCAGAGTTGGAGTCACACGGGCTGCAAGGGAAACAGGATGCTTATCTACTTGCTAATTATATTCTCTAACTTCTGACTACCCAAAAGGTGGTTGTATTGGTCTTTCTGCTTCCAGCTTTTCACAAAACCCTATTTAATGACCAAAGCATACATAAATACAAATTACCTTCCTTAAACAGGCATTTAAAGTTGTTTATGTGCTTTTATGTCCGTGTTTTTGCTGGATTACCTACTTTCCCAACCTTGTTTCTGCACCTACTGCTATGGTTTGAATGCCCCCTTTAAACTCATGTAGAAACTTAATTATCATTTTAACAGTTTAGAAGGGAGAATCTTTAAAGAGGCAATTAGGTCATGATGTCACTGTTCTCCTCAATGGTATAAAGCTATTACTCTATGAGTGGGTTAGGTATTAAAAGGGGTCAATTTTAAACTCTTTCTTCCTCCACCCTCTTACCACATGATACCTTCCACTTATGGGGCAATTAACATGAAGGCCTAAACCATGTCAGCATCATGCCTGTAGACTTTCTAGCCTCCAGAACCATGAGAAAAATAAAGTTTTTTATAGCAGCAGAAAACACCTTATTTTCTGTTACTCCAGACATATGGATTCCTTATTACACACTCAGAGAATAACACTGCATTATCTTTCCCTCCATACTCATAGTTGCCATCTGAACTGCCTAGAACATGTATTTTCCTTTTACCTTTTAAAAATATACCTATCCCTCAAAAGTATGCTATTAAAATCTTATACAAAATGTTTGGGACCTCCCTAGTCCCACTGCTCTTTTCTTTCTCTCTGAGTTTATAATCTGCACAAGTGACTGGATAACGTAGTACATACTACCTATTGAAGAATATTATTTTATATATACTAACCAATGAGTTCTTAAAGATCATGTCATAACTTTTTTAAAAATTTATTTATTATGTGTACATATTCTGTCTGTGTGTATATCTGCAGGCCAGAAGAGGGCACCAGACCCCTTTACAGATGTTTGTGAGCCACCATGTGGTTGCTGGGAATTGAACTCAGGACCTTTGGAAGAGCAGGCAATGCTCTTAACCACTGAGCTATCTCTCCAGCCCCCATGTCATAACTTTGTTATAGTACCTTAATAATACTGAATTAAAAACAACTGCTACTGTTTATCCTTTTCAATAACCACATTCTAGGAGACACAAATATTCTCAGGTGAAGAAAGAAAGTTTTTCTTTACAACCAAATCCCAGCTGGGACTGAGGAGATAGCTCAGTAAAGTGCACATAAGTTAAAAAAAAACAAACAAATAAATAGAAAAAAAAGCATTGATGATGGATACTTGTAAGCCCAGTGCTGGGGAGGCAGAATCAGGAAGATTTAATCAGCAAGCCCAGGTACCAGTGAGAGATCCTATCTAAAAAAAGAATGACCAGTCACATGGCTCTGCAGGTAAAAGCACTTGCAGCACAAGCTTGGCAACTTGAGTTCAATCCCTAGAACCCACATAAAGGTGTAAGGAGAGAACCAACTCCACCAAGTTCACCTCTGAGCTCTACATGCATTACATGTACATTCACAAAATAAAATTACAAAAAAAAAAAAAAAAACAAACCAAGAGTGCTCAATAGGTAAAGCACGTATCCTGCAAGCGTGAAGACCTGAGTTCATATTCTGAGAACCCACATAGGGTCAGAGGCATTAGCATTTGTGATTTCAGTGCTCCTAGAGCAAGATAGGAAGCAGAGACAAGAAAAACCCTGGAAGAGGATAGGTCAACTATTCCGGATATGCAGCAGCAAACAACAAGAGATTGTGCCTCTCACAAGGTAGAAAGCAATGACAGACATAGCTCAGTATGAATGAGCAAGTGCCTCCCCAGTACTGGGATTACAAGTATGCATCATCAATGCTTGTTTGTTTTTAATTTATGTGGGTGATAGTTGTTGAGTTCTGGTCCTCATGCTTGCACAAACACTTTAGTGAGCCAGCTCCTCATTCATGCTGAAATCCTCTGCTGTTCACACTCAGGCTGTGCATGTATACCATGGCACAACTGTGCAGGTCAGAGAACAACATGTGGGAGTCAGTTCTTTCCTTCCAACATGTGGGTCCTGGAGAACAAATTCAGGTTGTTAGGTGAGGTGACCTGCTGGGTCATCTCAAATGTCACTGTAACATACTTTTGAAAGGTAAGCATGCTTTGAATAGTCAGACAAAAGGAAACAACCACTAAAACATGTATATCCAAACACACATAAACATACAGAGGCAGGCAGGCAGACAGACACATACACATACAAGAATGCAAGCTTAGATGTAGGAGTGACAGAATTAAAAAATCCTAAATTTGCAAATCTTAATGAAACACTGGTTCTAGAATATTGGATATTCACATAGTATTACTTTAAGGGTATATGCTAGTCTTCAAATGAAAACTAGACCGGGCAGTGGTGGTGCATGCCTTTAATAACAGCACTCAGGAGGCAGGCGGATCTCTGTGAGTTTGAGGCTAGCCTGGTCTACAGAGCGAGTTCCAGGACAGGCTCCAAAGCTAGAGAGAAACCCTGTCTCGAAAAACCACCCCAACACACACAAAAAATTATAATATGGGTGTGTTGGCACATCCGTTTAATCCCAACACTTAAGAGACAGAGTTCAAGGCCAGCCTGGTCAACAAAGGGAGTTCCAGGACAGCCAGGACTGTTACACAGAGAAACTCTGTCTTGAAAAGCAAACAAAAAGGAAAAAAGAGAAAGAAAATTATATACTTCTGAAATTGAGATAGCACCAACATATGTAGTATTCCAAGTATGAACTTTTGGGATGTTGTTTTTTTTCTTGAAAGAGTATCACTGTGTAGCCCTGGAATTTGCTATGTAGAACAGGCAAGCTGTTTTCAAATTCACAAAGAGCTACCTACCTCTCCGTGTGGATATTAAAGGCAAAATTCACCACACCCAGCTACAAGTATCAACTTTCATGTCATTAGTAACAATTACAGAGAAACAAATGAAATCATGTGGAAGCAAGCAATTTGCAGCATTATTTGAGTTGTTAAAAAATTAAAAGCAAACAAACTATTCACAGTATTTTGAGAGTTGAGCTAAAGGATAGAAAACTTAAATGATACCATGAGAAAAAAAAAAGAATATTTTATATAATTAACTCAATCTCTCAAAAAGTAGCAATATCACATGAAAGCAAATAGACAAATCTAGATGATGATGATATTGGATATAGAACAATTATATCTGCTTCTATAATAAAACTAACAAAACCAAAAGGAACTGTTTTAGATTAAGAGTCATTTAAAAAGCATGACAGTCAAATACATGTGGAATTTGTTTAGAATCCATTTTAAGTAAATCCATTAAATAAACAATGTCTTGACCAAATGACATTGGCAAATTTTTATGTGATTAGAATTAGATACCATCATGTAATTAATGAACAATCATTAATTTTATTATGTATAACAGGGCTATGATTATGTAAGAAAAGACATAATATTTGGGGTTAGTTACTGGCATTATAAAAGATAATTTTTGAATAAACCACATTCACTTTGGTAAACAGGTTATGCAGGAGATTGAAACTAATTCTTAAAGGGTGATATTTTGTCTGTTTAAAACATGATCTAAAGCAAATCCAGCAAAAATACTAACACATAACTGTATCACATATATCTGGGCATCTTAAATTTTCCTCTACAGTCCAGTCACTACAAGGCCCGGGTTTTGGGTCCCCCAATACTTCCTAAAACCAGGTGTGGTTGTGCATGCCTATATTCTCAGTACTCAGAGGTAGAAAAAGGAAAATCAGAAGTTCAAGGTCATTTATGGCTATGAGTTCACATCTAGCCCAGGAAACAAGATGCTCAAAAAAAAAAAAATCACAAATCTTTTGAAACAGGTGTCTCTATCTCCAGGATTCTGTCAGACACCTCCCCCTCACCACACCCAACCTTTCCCTCTAGCCAGATCTTATACATTAAGGAAGTATAAGCCCAGTAAGTCTGCCTGACCGTCCCTCTGTAACCAACCAGATCTAGCCTGTTTCCAACATTCTGCTCTTCCACCTAGTCTGACCATCTATTTCTGCCTGTGTCACTACCATTCTCTAGGCTTCTATCAAGACCTGTCCTGTCTTCCACTGACACACAGGCTCCTCACATGCAACATCCAACCCTTCAGATGTACCTTCATACTGCTTGGACCAGGACACATCCTGAACACCAGTGCAGTCTTCTCTGTTTAACTGACTTCATTCCACTTAAGCCATTCCCAACATCTAGGTATAACTAGCCTACACATCCTATCTTCTACTCCAATATGGTATGCTGGGGTCCACATGGTCTGAATTTTTTTTTTTCCTGAGCACAAACCCTGACCCAGATATAGCCCTTGACTGCAGAAAATTGCATAGGAGGAATGTCCTCTGTGGCAAACCAAGGTTACAAGGGCAGGAAAGTTTGGGAGGAAGGGCAAAGATACTGTTCACACAAGCTCTGCTTGCAATGCTATCTCTAGTAGCTAGCTAAACAATATGTACAAGCAGTGGGAAAAATAAAAATTGTTCATTCTTTAAGTGAACCTCTGTCTATAATTACCCTATTTTCAAGGTCCCTGTGATACCTATGGCTGTACTAGACAAGGCACTAGTCTGTCTGTATCAGATACAGAACAAAAGAAGTCCTTATGTTCAAATAAAAAATACAAACAATATGAAATATCATGCCCAGGGTCTGGAGAGATGGCTCAGAGGTTAAGAGCACTGACTGTTCTTCCAGAGGTCCTGAGTTCAATTCCCAGCAACCACATGGTGGCTTACAACCATCTGTAATGAGATCTGGTGCCCTCTTCTGGTCTGTGGGCACACATGCTGACAGAACACTGTAAACATAATATATAAATGAATCTATTTTTTTAAAAAAAGAAATATCATGCCCAGATCTCCCCTTCAAAATATACCAGTCCTGTAGAAATGTTTGCCAATGAGACTACCTATATGAATTACAGGATACAATTTAAAAGAAGCATAAACTTCAGCAAAAAATCCAGGAGTTTAAAGAAGATACAAAGAAACAGCTTAATGAAATTAAGGAGAAATAAAAGCCTGAGTGATGCCCAAGAAAAAACAAATATAAAGCTGATGGAAATGGCAAAGACAACCCAGGACTTGAGAAAGGAATTCAACTGAGAGATATAAATATTGAAGAGGACTCAAGTTAAAATGAAGAAGGAATTGGAAAACCCAATTGCCTAACTAGAAAATTCAAAGGAAAGTCTTACAAGTAGGAAGAATCAAATACAAAATATATCAAAGAATCAAGAATCATGGAAAAGTTTTTAAAAATGTAAGAAAGGAATATACAGGAACTGTGGAACACCATGAAAAGACCAAACCTTCAAATTATAGGCATAGATAAAGGAGAATAATCCAAAGTCAATGGCACAGGCCAGATCATAATACTTCTCCTAAACTAAGGGAAAAAAAAAACCAAACAAACCATACAGATACAGGAGGCATACAGAACACAAAATAGATAGGACCAGAAGAAAACAAAACTCCTCATGGCATTTCATAATTAAAATACTAAGTATATAGCACAAAGAAAGAATATTGAAAGCTGAAAAAAAAAACAACCAAAACCACAAGTCACAAATAAAGGATAACATCTGATTTCTCAGTGGAAACTTTGAAAGCCAGATAAGCTAGGAGCAATACATTTTGAGTCCTAACAGATCATGAGCAAACTAGACTAGCCATAGTTTAATAAAAAAAATTCCCATGATTTAAACAGCCTAAAAATTATATTAAACAAACAAGCTGGGCAGTGGTGGTGCACGCCTTTAATCCCAGCACTCGGGAGGCAGAGGCAGGTGAATCTCTATGAGTTCGAGACCAGCCTGGTCTACAAGAGCTAGTTCCAGGACAGGCTCCAAAGCCACAGAGAAACCCTGTCTTGAAAAACCAAAAAAAAATTATATTCAACAAACCAAACCTAAAGAATAGACAGGAAGTAATATTTTAGGCTGAAGAAAGGAATGAGTATAACCAAGAGACTGTGGGAAGAAATATTAAGTCATACCTACTAAAATACAAAATACCAGAAGAATACAAAAACACACAAAAAAACAACAACATGATTACCACAATTAACACACACTTTCAATAATAACTTTAAATATTAATGGCCTCAATTCTCCACTCAAAAGACAGGCTGACTGAATGGATCAAAAAACAGTCTATTTGCTGTCTACAAGAAACACAGCTTTAAAGATAGGAACCACCTTGGAGTAGAAGGATGAATAAAAGTAGCCCAATCAAATGGGACTGAAAAGCAAGCAGACATCCTAATATCTGACAAAATAGAGTAAAAAATAAAACTAATCAGAAGAGATGAAGAGGGATACTTCATTCTAACAGGGGAACATTTAACTAAGACATTACTATTCTAAACATATGTACCAAACTCTGTAGTGTCTAATTTCATAAAAATATGTACTACTAGATTTAAGGACACAGATTAACACAATCCCATTAATAGTAGTTGATTTCAATGCCTTACTTTCTCCAACAGGCAAGTCACTGGGTTGAAATATAAACATCAATAAATGGCATCATACATCAAATGGACCTAACAGATATTTACAAAATATTCTACCTAAATACCAAGAAAATACACATTCTACTCAATGTCACACAGAGGCAACTTTTAAAAGACAAAAGTCTTAGGGCAAAAAACAAATTTTACAAACTCAAAAAGACTGAAATAACTCCATGTATCCTATGTGACCACAACAAAATGAAACAAAATTGACAGAAAACAAATCTCTAGCAACTAAACACACTCATGGAGACTAAATAGCTCATTACTGAATGATGAATGAGTCAAAGAAGAAATCAAGAGAAACATTTCCTGGAACCAAATGAAAATAAAAACACACACACACAAAAAAAAAAAAAACAGAACCTTTGTGACACACTGAAAGCAGTCCCAGAAGGGAAATTATAACTCTGCATATGTGCATTTAAAAAGTGTAGAAATATACACATCTAGTTTAAATGAAAAATTCCCATCTTGGATGACAATGTTCCTTTTAAGAGTCAAAGATTATCTACTAAAAACGCCAACAGCAGGCATGAGAAGTCCTCTTTTGAGGTGTCAGGGCTGTCTAGGTGACTCCCAAAACACTGCCATTGCTATTGCCTTTGGTTAACCCCTCCCCACAGGCAGAAGTTAAGTCCTCATTGCTGAAGCAGACACCATGCACCTCAGACACATGTCCCAGAGGCCCATGAGCTGGGACTGATATGAAAGCCTCCTCTATGAGGACTAACTTATAATGCCAGAAGGTGCCATGCAAGCTTCTAACAGAGGGAAACAAGTGGTTCCTACCTAGCTACGATGCCTGTTAGCCACAGCAACAAATAGCACAATAACTCTAAGGGTGCAGTAGTGGCAAACATACCTTGGAGGTAACCAACAGTTGTCTAATTGGATTTTGGACCCATTCAAAAAGAGGTAAATCCTGCTTGATACTGTAAATCTACCCAACTACCCATGGCTAGTGAAGTCAAGAATCTCAGAGGAGAACCTAAAATCATTTTACTAAATGAGCATAATCCCTAATTAATTATATTCTATATATTTGTTCTTATACCCACAGATAAGTGTAGTCCTTACTCTGCATCAGGAAAACTTCTCTTTGCAACAGATGTAGACCATTAGAGAAAAATCACAACCAATTAAAATGCAGAGTTGTGGATCCCAGTTCCAAGGCATAAATCTATAAAACACTCCTGTTTCTAGGGCCCAGGGATCATTATGGAAGAGTGGACAGAAAAATTGTAAGAGCCTGAGGATCACAGGTTTGCTATGAGATTGTATTTTCTAGGAATGTCATAAGTGACACTTATAAAATCTCATTAGCATGACTCCATAAACATGGGCTGAATAAGTACAACAAGATTAGACATGCCAAAGTAGACAAGGAAAGACCAGAAAGGCCCCAATTCTATATAAAACACTATAGGGAGCTAAGGAATGCTGAAAATGGGAGAAATAGTCTTCACAAGGGACAAACACACAATTAGTTATCCAATACCAAATTCTTAGTCCTGAAACATACATACAAGTAACAGTATACTGACTTAGCAGGTCATATTTATGTATTTAAAAATATATGTATATGTTACAACAATTAATGAAAAAAGGTCATGAATTTGAAAGAGAGCAAAGAAGGGTATATGGGAGGGTCTAAAGGGAGAAAGGGGAAGGGAGAAATGATGTAATCATATTAAAATCTCCCCCATTGATTCTGAGCAGACTCATTTGCAAACTGTAGACTACAGCTCAAGTGATACAATGTGTAATGTCTAAGTTGAAGTTGGGAAAGGCAAGTTCTTAGTAGACACCTTGAACACCCATGCTTGGAAACCTAGCTATGCTGCAAGTCTAACTACTCTGATATCACACAGCAATGAGGAAGCTAGTCAGATGGGGAAATCACATGAATCCTTCCCCAGGATTCAAACTCTTGGCCACCAGGTTTGCTTCAGCCTTCAAAGCTTTTCTGAGGCCCCAGAAGTCATGAACTTGAGTCAAACTGCTCCCATTGTGCCCTTCCCAATTCTTGAAACACAGGACACAGAAACATGGTAAGATGGTAGTTGTTTTAAACTAGAACAACAACAACAAAAACTTCCTCATTGACTGGATCTGAATTTTAGAGATTTCTTAAAGTGATCAATAAAGATATTTTTGGAAGGCAGTTAGAAACTTTTTGGCTTTAGACTGAGTATTAGAATATCTTTTTATTATTTAGTAGTAAAGCACCTTTACTAACAGGTGCTTGCAGTTTGTTGACTTTTTTTTGAAAAAAAAATCAAGTTGTAAACCTTTTATTACAAATTAAAAATGAAGTTCTTAAAAATCTTAACCAGATATGAAACAATTTAAAAACCATTAAAGGTGTATTGAGAAAAACCGGACTATTTTTGTTTAAAAAAAAACACATTTGTTATTACCAAAAAGAGACATCTTTAGGTAAAAATAATAAAAACCCCATGCTGCATAGATAATGCACATAGTTGACATGGTCAACGGGCATAAAGCAAGCACTTAAGGTCGTCAGCTCCAATCTCTTCATTGCTGGAAGTTCATATTCATTTCTTCTTGTTGGATGGGCAAACTGGATGATGGTAGAGAAGGTAAGCCGGCATTTACCCAGCCCCACCCTGCTCAGCCTAGGGTGCAGACGAATTCTCAGCTGGTGGATCGGCTGCTTTTGTCTCTTTGCAGTCTTGTGGTTTAGGGTTCTCTGGGTGTCTGCATCAGTAATTGAAGTTGCGGCTGCTGACCTTGGGTCTCCTTGATTTTCCTTGTCCTCTTCATTGCTGTCCTTTCTAGGCAGTCTTTGGCGAGGAGGACCCCTGTGAAGTCATGGTCTGTAACCCCGATACATATTCTGTCTCATGGTCTACCTTGCTCTCCTGCACCCTGGTTGTCAGCACCCTCCATCACTTCTCCTTGCACAGGAGGATTGAAATACTGTGGCCAACACCCACAGGGTCTCCGCAAATAGTAAGGCGGGAACCTTTGCCTGCAATAGGGCCGGCGTTGTTGGGCTTGGCCTTCAGGAGCGCTTTCCGATCCCTCTTTCAAGGCTCATGGTTGCAGTGGTGGTGACTGGGGCTAGCAGTGATGGTTGTGGCTCCTCCCAGGGTGTGATGGTGACTAGGCCGGCAGCGGTGGGGTTCTCAGGGCTCTCTGGGGTCTGCTCTCCCCTACCGATTGAACTCGTATTAGCATATCTTGTAGAATTTTTTTTTTTGGATTTTCGAGACAGGGTTTCTCCGAGGTTATGGAGCCTGTCCTGGAACTAGCTCTTGTAGACCAGGTTGGTCTCGAACTCACAGAGATCCACCTGCCTCTGCCTCTCAAGTGCTGGGATTAAAGGCGTGCGCCACCACTGCCCGGCCTTCTTGTAGACTTCTTAACTGACAAATACTGATATAAACAGTGTTATCGTAGAGGGAGGCATTCTTAGGAAATACTCAAACGGCAACATGTTGACAGTTATATATTATTTTTGAAGTGCCTCAAGAAAAACTATAGATAGCTAAATATGGATAGAAGAATGAAACAACTTTGACAAAATGTTAATATTACAGAATTAAGGTATTAGTTAATGGACAATTATTTATTTATGTTACTTCTCTTATCCTTGTGACCAAATGTCTAACAAGAGGTAATTTAAGAGAGAAAAAGTGCCGGGCGGTGGTGGCGCACGCCTTTAATCCCAGCACTCGGGAGGCAGAGGCAGGCGGATCTTTGTGAGTTCGAGACCAGCCTGGTCTACAGAGCTAGTTCCAGGACAGNGAGACCAGCCTGGTCTACAGAGCTAGTTCCAGGACAGACTCCAAAGCCACAGAGAAACCCTGTCTCAAAAAAACAAAAAAAAAAAAAAAAACAAAAAAAAACAAAAAAAAAGAGAGAGAGAGAAAAAGTTTATTTTGGCTTGGTTTAAAGTTCTTATTGGTTAGAGTTCATTATTAATCAACTATAGTCAAAGGAACAGGGAAATTGGTAGTCATACACATTGCTTTGTGGGAGAATAAACAATTTTTGAGATGTATTTTTGGGTGAGAGCCAGGCATTACACACAGGCAGATATCTAAGAGTTCAAATCAGCCAAGACTACACACAAACAAGTAAAATATATTATTTAGTAAGAAAGGCAACACATAGTACACAAAAGAATCTTCCAATAGAATAAAAAAGGCAAAGAAAATATATACATGGTACTCAGATGTAAGTATCTGAAAATACCTCTGAAAACATAAGAAACTGTTAACAGTGGTTTACTCCAAATGGAGAAGTAGAAGGCTAGAGAATAGGGTAGGAGAAAGGCCTTTCAATGTTTATCCTTCTACACATTGACCGTTCTATGATTTTATGGAGTCAGTCTAAAAATATTATCACATATATATATATATAATATATATATAAATATGCTTACTTCAAATGTTATCACTAATTATAAAATTTGGCAATGGCATAAATGTTCCACATTAAAGGAGAAGTTAGGTATATTAATGAAGAGATATTTTTTAGCTATCAACATATTTATAAGCAAGTACAAAGGAAAATGCTTGTGATATATTAATGCAAAAGTAACAATTTAAGTTTGTACATTTTACAGTCAATCCTTAGTAAATGGAGAGCACTAATCACAAGACAAAGTATATATTTCTTTGATAATACAATTGAGAAAGAACAGTTAATGGAAAGATGGGGATAATAGTAGGAAGTACATCAGAAATTAATGAAAGGAGAAAAGAAATTAGGCTGATAAATTGAGAAATGGTGATAAAATCTCTGAGACAAGATCTCACTATGTAGACCAGAATGACTTCAATCTCATTATATAACTTAGGTTGACTGACCGTAAATCCGCAATACTTTATTTTCTGAGAAAATGTAGATTTGGCTGGCTTGAAACCTACTATATAGATCAGGCTGGCCTCAAACTCACAGAGATATGCCTACCTCTACCTCCCAATGCTGAGATTAAAGGCATATGTCCAGAAAAAATATTTTTTTAGCAAAAATAAATTTTTTTTACATTTATTTATTTGGGGAGAGGTCAGAGAACAGCTTGCAGAAGTCAGTTGTCTCCTACCATGTAGGCTATAGGGATTGAACTCAGGTTGTCAGGCTTGGTGGTAGGTGTTTTTGCATGCTGAACCATCTTGAAAGTCCAAACTTGCAATCCTTTGATTCTCCTGTCTCCACTTTTCTTGGGCTAGGGCTACAGAGTGTGGTACTATGACTGGCATAAATTCTATTATCTTGAGCTTTGGAAGCATCTACCAGGAAAATAAAAGCTACAATGCTGCCTTTAAGGCATAGAGTTGAAAGTAGAGAACACAGATATTAATTGCATGCTATACATACTACATTTGATTAAAAAGCAAAACAAAAATAAGAGTATGAAGTTTTATTATAAATATTATTTCAAACCCCTCTCCCCTAGTACTAAGGATTAAATTCAGGGTCTTACATGATAGGCACTCTACTACTGAGCAATATTCTCAGCTCCTACAGTGAGTGTTATTTTAACCAGAGAAAGAAAAAAAATGAATAGAAAAATAAAACACTAGAAGAAAATTTCTGCTTCTGAATGGCAACATCCTGGATGACTACTTCTTCATAATTTCCTTTACTTTTAGTATTTTCACATTTTTTAATATACCAGTCAAAAAATTTATCTTCATAGAAGAAACTAAAGGTAGTAACTATAAGAAGAAATAGAGAAAAATGTTTGATTTTTATATATTGCTGATTCACTCATTAAAACACATTCTAAGAACTAGAGAGATCATAAGCTTAGCTATATAAATTGCTGTATTGCTGGGACAATAGCAAACATGACATAGTAGAAGCTTGAAGAATGACTGTATATTGAGATTCATTCTGTCTTGTGGATGGAAACTCCATTGCCAGTCTGTGAAAAAATCCTGGACTGTTCTCCTGGAGGATAAATGAATGTATAGAAAAAGGACCTAGCTATTTTTATGCTACCTAGTCCAAAATCAAGCTGGCTGAGATTGCAGGAACAGCTTAACCAACCTACAGAATCATGAGAAGTAGTAAATATTCTTTTTTAAATTATTTATTTATTTATTTATTATGTATACAATATTCTGTCTGTGTATATGCCTGCAGGCCAGAAGAAGGCACCAGATCTCATTACAGATGGTTGTGAGCCACCATGTGGTTGCTGGGAATTGAACTCAGGACCTTTGGAAGAGCAGGCAATGCTCTTAACCACTGAGCCATCTCTCCAGCCCGTAAATATTCTTTTAGGTCATTAAGGTATGGGTAGTTTATTAAGCAGCAAAAGCACCACGGGCTGTGGAACGTAATTCAGTGCCTTAAAGCACTTGCCACATAAGCATGAGAACTGGAGTTTGGATCCCTAAACCCATGTAAAATGGGATGTGGTAATCAGCATCTACAACCCCAGAATGTCTACAATGAGATGGGAGGCAGAAACAGGAGAAACTCTGAAAGTAGGGTGTATTGAACAACAAAAGATCCTTCATCAAGAAAAGTGAAAGACAAGGACCCAGGTCTGAGGTTGTTCTCTCAGGTCCACATAAACACAACTGCATGCACCTATGAATAATCACACATAAGTGAACATGCACACCCAAATACTACAGACAGAAACATACATCAGAAATATTCAAATTTTACAAAGCTCCCAAATGCTCTTAGGTGTAAACAGCCTGATCAGTGAGATGAAAAAAATTATTTTATCTCTCAAAATTCCATACTGATCTCACTGACCTACTTTCCCTCTCTTCCTTCCCTTCCTCAAAGATGACTTCTCAGTAGTTGATAATCTTGAGAATCTTGCAGAGCCCAAGAGTCAACATAATTTTCCTCCTTGGAAACAAAATTACTATGGGGGAATGGGATGATGGTTACCAGAATGTTCTTAGATGCCCAACATGGCTCATTGAAATTTTCCTTCATCTCAAACCATATAAAATCATAAAGGAATAGCTATGATTTTCCTAGCTAGATTACATAAACTGCTACACAATCATTTTAGCTGTGGCACCAAACATGATACTAAATGGAACAGATGTTTGCTGACTAAGCAAATGAGTGACTGAATAAGATCTTGTTGTACCATCTATCCCTTATTTCAATTAACTTTTTCACCTGACCAGTCCTAAAGAGTTTAAGATACAGATACTAGATCACCTTTAGGACTCCATGGAGCATCATCTGAATTCTTCTTTTTCTTGGGTCGAGATTTTAGAGCAGGGTCATCATCATCAGACTCCAGGGATGGATAGACTGTAGAGAGAGGGGAAGGCAGGAAAAATGAAATCTCATCCAAAAAGGCAAAGACAGAGTGATACATACTTCAGTCCTTCCTATTCCTCTTCAAATTTACTAATTTACACATTCCACACTCAACTGCAGAAGGTCCCTAAATATCTCACAGTTTGTCCCTTTTCTATGGTTATTGCCTTGCTATGAAAGTCCTTCTCCTACATTCACCTTATTCTGATTTATTTGGCCCACATCACTAAGGTGAGTTACTTGGCTCACTTTTTAAAAATTCAGCTCTAGATTTAGCTCTGTAATATGTTTTTCCTCACTCTTGTAATCTGATTCAGATTCCTCCTTGCCAGCTCTCCAGAGCAACCTGTATTATGCTTGCACTAGAGATATTACATTGTACTTAGAAACTGATTACCATATTTACAAATGAGGCCAGGGATATGTGTTTGATTTTATATTAAAGTAGCCCCATACAATGAAAAGCAGGTATTTACTGTTTGTGAAATAATGAGAAAAATAAACTTAGTTTAACAGGACCAAGATTACTTACTAGAACTGCATGATCTAACTGATACAGTACCCATATACAAGTATACTATATTACAGAAACAAACACAAGTATATAGAATATCAAAAAATTCATAGGCAATTCCTCATAATCCATAGGCAAGACATAAGATTTAATGGGAATATGGTATAAAAAGATTCTATTGATAATGCTGATTGCATTCCCAAGCCTAAAAGAGAATTTTAAGAATAACAACCTCCTAGGAATGTTCCTCCTACTTATCTACAGGGCTTATCTACAGAAAATTGAGTCCATTTTTCAGACCTTCCTCTTTCAATAGAGGTAAAAACTTTGCCTCCTGACTATTTTCTTTCAACAAAGTAGTATTTAATTGTTCTTACAAAAGATTGAGTACTAGTAACATAGCTCTTTCAGGAAAAGCCATCAATATTACTTTGTTAGATCTGAAAGCTTTTCTACTCCAAAGAAATAAGTGTGGTGTAGCAGAAAGACTTGGTGTCTTAGGGTCAGAAAACTTTGAAATATTTGATGACACAGTAGTGGCCTAAAAATAGTTTCAGAATCTTAAACCATAAAAAATCAAAATAATAAACAATATCTAACCTTGCCTTGCAAAGTCGTGTTCAAAAGTTGTGCTTAAAGAGATGATACGTGTGGGCCAGTAAGATGACTCAGCAGGTAAAAATGATTGCTGTAGAAGCATGGTGACTTAGATTTTGTTTCCAGAACCCACATAAAGGTGGAAAGAATGGGCTACATAAAGTTGTTTCTGACCTCTACACATGCTGTGGCATGTGGACCCACCTACCATGACTATATATATATATTTATTTATTTATTATGTATGCAATATTCTGTCTCTGTGTATGTCTGCAGGCCAGAAGAGGGCTCCAGACCTCATTGCAGATGGTTGTGAGCCACCATGTGGTTGCCGGGAATTAAACTCAGGACCTTTGGAAGAGTAGGCAATGCTCTTAACCACTGAGCCATCTCTCCAGCCCCCGACAATATATTTTTTAATTTAATAAGAAACAGATAATATGTAAAGTAACTTACATAAGGAATTCCATTCTGAGTTTCACATTTTAGTCAACAGGTAATATGGTATAAATTATAAATTATGTTTTTGAATTGAAAAAATATATTTAAATATGCATATTAAAATATAAGGTTGAAGCCACTTCCTGGTTTTAAAATATTTTACTAAAAATAGTAAACTCAGTGTGCAACTGGCATAAAGGCAGGTATGAGAACCATTGACAAATAATATTCTTCTGATTTTTGGAACAAGGTTTCACTCTGCTGCCAAGGCTGGCCTCAAATATCAAGTGCCTCTGCCTCCTGAGTATTGGAATTACAGGTATAAACCACCATAACCAGCTCTCACTAAAATTTTTTTTACCTGTTTTTTATTAATACTTTTAGTTGGCATACAAAATAATGGATTATGACATTTTATGCATATATCACTGTATATTGCACATATGACTCTATCCTCCCTTAGCTGTTCTCAATAAGTTCTAAAAGACTAAAATAATACAAAACATTTTCTCCAACTACAAAAAGCTAAAAATCAATAACAGAAAGATAAATGGAAAATTCAAAACTAGGTAGAAGTTATACATACTAAAAAAGAATCAAAGAAATAGTCACGTGTGATTTCAAAGACTTTAATATAGGGTTAGTGAGAAGATTCAGGGGGTAAAAATGTCTACCACCAAGTCTGAAGACATGAGATCAACTCCCAGGATTGTGGAAGGAGAAAATTGACTCCCACAAGTTGTCGCCTGACCTCCACAAATATAAAATGCCCAAAAAATAAAAAGGGAAATTTTAAAAAAACTTTTGATATGAATTGAAACAAAAATAGAATATATGAAAACTTTAAAAGGTGCATCAAGAACACAATAAAGGTGCACAGATAGCAATTTAAACCTGCAAATGCCTACATATAAAAAGATCCTAAATCAATAGCCCACCTTCATACAAAAAGAATTATTATCTGCCTCTGCCACCATCTCCATACCTACAGTGACAGTTTACAAAAGAGCTTTGCCTGGTGACTACATTCCCCAAGTCCCATCCATCTCTTTGCATAGGCTCAGTTTGAGACCCGTGATTCTGATTATAACCTGGTTAGTCCCTCCCCTGTAAGCCCATCTGCCTCCCCACTCTCATCTCCACAACCACAGGCATAACTCAAAATCACAGCTTCAATACTGGCTTTGCCTGGCCTAGGTCCAATCCAGCACTTCATACATACATACATCAATTTTACCTAGCTCCTACACTGATCAAATCTAAGGAAAGCTAAAATTTTCACATTCAGTACACAACCAAATATATGCCCATGTCACACTGAAAAACTAAATGAAAGACCAAAACAGTATATGTCCCCATTAAACCCACCAGTCTTACAGAAATGTTCTCTAATGAGAATAATCTAGGTGAACTCCAGGGCACAGAGTTAAAAGAATAACATCTTTAAGGAATTCAAGAAGTGTAAAAGAAGACAAACACCTCTTTGAAATTTAAAAGGATAACAACACATACTTGAGTGATGCTCAACAAAAACAAATAGAAAACTGAACAAAATGATGAAGACAATTCAGGATTTCAAATCCCAATTGAGTAATAGATAGAAATATTGGAGCAATCTAAAGCTGAAATGAAGATGGAATTGAAAAAATGACTTGATCCTCACTAACCACCCCCTCAACCACTCTTCCTAGTCTACCTAGGAAGTCACATTGCTTTGTGACTTTCTACTAGAGACACCAAAGACACACTTGACTGGGACCCAGGCAGACTACCAGCAGACTACTCCATCTGTTCCCTCTCCAGTGCTTAGCCCTTCCTTTCATTTCATCTCCACTCCCTTCAGACCTGTGGCCATCTGTGGCCAGATCCAGCGTACCCTTAGTTCTACCTCTCCCACCCTTTGTGAAGCCAGACCTTCAAGTTCTAATTAAGGGACTTTCTAGAGTCAGTCCCATTCTCTGTAAAACTCAACTCTAAAATGGATCAAGGACCTAAACAACAGGTCACAATTCCTCAATGGAAAAATTGAAAGCCAGAAGAGCCTGGAGCAATGCACTTCAAGTTCTAAAAGACCACAACTGCCAACCTAGACTGCTGTACCCAGGCCACTATCTGTCATAATTGAAGGAGAATGAAAAAACATACCATGATACAGACTAAAATAATCTTTTGCTTATACATTGTAGTTTCCAATTATGTGCTTGTATTAGAATTGGTGTGTGTGTGTGTGTGTGTGTGTGTGTGTGTGTGGTTTGGTTTTTTTTTTTTTTGAGACAGGGTTTCTCTGCAACTTTGGAGCCTGTCCTGGAACTTGCTCTGTAGATGAGGCTGGCCTTGAACTCACAAGATCCGCCTGTCTCTGTGCCCCCCGCCCCCCAGTGCTGGGATTAAAGACCTGTGCCACAAACCCCTGATTGTTCTTTTTCTTTTTTCTTTTGCTTGCTTGCTTGTTTGTTTTCTAAGGAGATAGAAAGAAGGGAATAAAATTGGGTGGGTAGGGTGGAGAGGATCTGGGAGGATCTGGAGGAAGGGAAATCATGATCAGAATACTTCTCTAAAATAAGACTACATCATGGGACATAAAACAAATCTTTACAAATTCAGAAAGACTCCATATATCCATCCTATCTTACTGTAAGATAATAAAACATACAGTCAAAGCAAACAAATCTCTAGTAAGTACACAAACTTATGGAGATAAGGAGATAAAACAACTCCTTATAATGACAAATGGGTTAAAGAAATCAAGAAAAAAAGAAAAAAATCCTGGTACTTAATTAAAATATAAACAGCATAATAAAATCTCCGGAGGGAAATTTATGGCTCTAAGTGCCTACATTTAAAAATCAGAAAGAACCTGGAGTTCTCAGTGGTTAAGAGCACCAGCTGATTTTCCAGAGGTCTTGAGTTCAATTACCAGCAACCAAATGGTGGCTCACAACTATCTCTAGTGGGATCTTCTGACCTCTTCTGGCAGAAAGGTGTATATGCATAAAATAAATAAATCTCAGAGACCCACATTCACATCAGAGCAAGGGACTGAGCTCCCAAGGTCCAGTCGAAGAGCAGAAGGAGGGAGAAGATGAGCAAGGAAGTCAGGACCGCGAGGGACTGGCCCACAAACCAAGACAGTGTGCCTGATCTATTGGTAGCTCATCAAATCCAGCTGGACCAGGACTGAATGAGCATATGACCAAACCGGACTCTCTGAATGTGGCTGCCATTGGGGACTGACTGAGAAGCCAATGATAATGGCACAGGGACCTATCTCTTCTGCATGTATTGGCTTTTTGGGAACCTATTCTATATGGATGCACACCTTCTTTGACTGGGATGGAGGGGGGAGGGCCTTGGGCTTCCCACAGGGCAGGGTATCCCGCCCCCTCTTAAGGAAGCAGGGGGAGGGAGGTGGGGTATTGGGGGAGCAGGAGGGCCTGGGACAAGGAAAGTAAATGTAATTTTTTTATTTATTTATTATGTATACAATGTTCTGTCTGTGTATATGCCTGCAGGCCAGAAGAGGGCAGCAGACCTCATTACAAATGGTTGTGAGCCACCATGTGGTTGCTGGGAATTGAACTCAGGACCTTTGGAAGAGCAGGCAATGCTCTTAAACGCTGAGCCATCTCTCCATCCCGTAAATTTTTCTTTTAACAATTAAAAAAAAAGAACTTAAAAAAAAAGAAGGGCTGGAGAGATGGCTCAGCAGTTAAGAGAACTTGACTGTTCTTATATAGGTCCTGAGTTCAATACCATCTAACACATGGTGACTCACAACCATCCATAATGGGATCAGATTCCTTCTGCTGTGCATGAAGACAGAGCACTCATATATGTAAATAAATAAATCTTAAAAAAATAAAGAAAAAAATCAGAAAGACCCATGTCAGGACTGGGGAGTCAGAAACAGGCAGATCTCTCTAATTTCTAGGCCAGCCTTATCTCCATGGCATGCTCCAAACAGGCCAAGGCTACACAGTAAGACCCTGTGTCAAAACAAACTTAAATTAGAAAGAGCACAAATATATGACTTAGAGATACAACTCAAGAATTTGGAAATTAAAAACAAAACAAATTCAAACCCAGTATATGGCAAGAAACAACAAAAAACACAGCAGAAACTAGTAAAATAGAAACAAAGAAAAATATAAAGAACCAAAAAATCTCTTTCTATAAGAAGAGGAACAAAAACTGACAATCTTGGCCCAACTAAAACAAAGAAAGAAATAGTAACCTGAATTAACAGAATTAGAAATGAACAGAGAACCATTTATAAAAGACATATGGATGCCAGGCGGTGGTGGTGCACGCCTTTAATCCCAGCACTTGGGAGGCAGAGGCAGGCAGATCTCTGTGAGTTCGAGACCAACCTGGTCTACAAGAGCTAGTTCCAGCACAGGCTCCAAAGCCACGGAGAAACCCTGTCTTGAAAAACCAAATAAATAAATAAAATAAAAAAATAAAAGACATACAGAAATTAAGGATATTACAATGGAATATTTTAAAAACCTGTAGTTCATTAACTTCAAAAATCTAAAAGAAATGGACGAATCTGTCACTAACCACCAAAGTTAAACTAAGAAGTGGTCAACAACCTAAAAAGAACTATAACATAGAAAATTAAAAACAGTAACACAAATCATTCTAACCCAGGTCCAGATATATTCACAGCAGATTTCTAACAGATTTACAAAGAGCTACAGCCAATCATTATTCAAAAGGTAGACTTAGAGTACTTCTAAACTCCACCTATGAAGCCAGTGTTATTCTAATATGATACCAATACCAGGTAGACATAACGATGAGAACAAAAAAAGAAAATGGCAGGCCAATATCTCTGATGAACAAAGGTTCAAACATCGTCAATAAGATACTTAAAAACCAAATACAAAATACAAAAGTTGATCAAAAAGATTATCCACCTAGACCAAGATGGCTTTATCACAGAGATGCAGGGATGATTCAAAATAAACAAGGCAATAAATGTAATAAACTATGTAAATGGACTTAAAAGACAAAAATCACATTACCACCTCAATAGTTTGCATAAAAAAAACCTTTGATAAAGTCCAGCATGTCTTCTTGATAAAAGCCCTAGACAGAATAGAAATGTATTTCAAAAGAAGGCTATATGTGACACATACCCAACATGGAGAAAAATTTGAAGCAATCCCATTAAAATTAGGAATGAGACGAGTCTGTACAGTATACCATTCCTTTTCAATATAGTGCTAGAAACACTAGCTGGACCAATAATGTAAAAGAAGGAAATTAAAGAGATATAAAAAGGAAAAGCTGTCTCTGTCCCTACTTGCAGATATAATATACATGAGATTTCAAAAATGTGACCAGAAAACTTCTAGAAATGATCAACAATTTCATCAAAGTGGCAGGATTCAAAGTCAACTACAAAAATCAGTTTCTATACACCAACAACAAACAGAGAAAGTGATTATGGTACATTACCATTCACAATAAGCCTCAAAAATCTAGAACTAAAACCTAGAAGGTAAAAGACTTCTACAATGAAAAATTTTTAAGTCTCCAAGAAACTGAGAATGATAATATAAAATGGAAAGACATCCCATGCTCATGGATTGACAGAATTAATGACCAGTCTACCAAAAATTGTTAACAGATTCAATACAATCATAATCAAAACTCCTCTCATTTTTCACAAAATAAAATTCATGTGGAACCACAAAAGACCCCAGAGATCCAAACAAACATCAGTAAAAAGAACAAAGTTAGAGGGGTTATCCTTTCAGGTTTCAAAATTGTTATAGTGGCAGTATAATAAAAACAGAATGGCACTGACAAAAATAAACAAAAAATCCAATCAGACGTGTAGATCAGTGGAACAAAATAGAAAGCATAAACAAGAACACATGTAACAATGGCTGTTTAATATTTAACAAAGATGGCAAAAACATAAACTGGAGAAAAGACAACAAATGATGGGGAAATTTTATGTCTACAGGTAGAAGAATTAAAATAATCCTGTACTTTTTTTTTGCATAAAAGTTAACTCAAAGACTGAAATGTAAAACTTAAAACACTGAAAAATGCCAGAAAAAAAATATAGGCTATAGGCAAGATCCTACAAGGATAGGAAAAGACTTTCTAATTAGGACCATTTGTCTAGGAAAACCAACAATTGACAAGTGGGACCTCATAAAACTAAAAAGCTTCTGTACAGCTAAAGAGACAATTGAGTAAAAGGAATCCCAAAGAGCAGGAGAGAAACTGCCAGCTACACATCTGACAAAGGATTAATAACCATGATTTTATAAAACACTCAGAAAATAAGAGTAAAACTCTTAAAAGAGTAAAGAAATTCAAAAACATGGGTTATATAGATCTGAACAGAGTTCTCAAAGGGAGAAATAAAAGTAGCTAAGAAGTATCTTTAAAAATGTTCATCATCCTTAGCAATTAGGGAAATGAGGTTTAAAATTACTTTGAGAGTTCAGCTTAACCTAGTCAGAATGCCTAAAATGAAGAAAACAGCTCAAAACAAGTACCAGAGGAAACATAGGGAAAGGCAAACTCTTAGTCACTATTTATGGGTGTGACTGTAAACTCACGGAGTCACTCTAGATATTAGTGTGGGGAACTCTAAATAGAGATCTGCCTGCCTCTGTCTCCCAAGTGCTGGGATTAAAGTTGTGAGCCACCACAGTCCTAGTGTGGGGAACTCTTAAAAATCTAAGAAATAAATACAGCACACGATCTATCAAAAAAGTCTTTGCATATGCCCAAAGAATTCAACATATTTCTCTACAGATACTTGTTCAGCCACATTTATTGCCTAATAATCACAATAGCCAACATATGGAAACAACTTAATTGTCTTTCAATTGATGAAAGGATAATGAAAATGTGGTATATATGCACCTTGAAATACAGTTTAGCTGCAAGAAAATAAAACCCAAAAAATAATGACAAAAATGGCAGACAAACGATACAACTTGTAGTAATCCAGACCCGTAAATACAAATACCAACTGTTCTCTCTCACCTGCAGCTCTTAGCTCCAAATTTTTAAATGTGAGTATATAACCTGGAATAACCAC
Source organism: Dicrostonyx torquatus (assembly GCA_028555095.1). NCBI lineage: Eukaryota > Metazoa > Chordata > Mammalia > Rodentia > Cricetidae > Dicrostonyx > Dicrostonyx torquatus. Next base: position 902,730 of record JAQHUG010000377.1, on the reverse strand, counting down.
AGAAACCATCAAAGTAAAAAGAAACCATGGAGTGAGCAGAGAAGTGCTAGAGAAATGATTGGCAAGATACAAGTAATATTAAGGAAGAAATGGGAAAACAAGGGAGGGTCTTAAATGAGAAGATAATGTCAATACATAAAGAGAAGGGAGGGAAATAACCCTAGTTGAAAAACATTCTTTTTTATTTGCCTAAAATTATATGCAATACATTTAAATGTATATGCACACATAGATATATAGCTTAAATGCAGTTACATTGGTTTTGTAGACCAGGCTGGTCTCAAACTCACAAAGATCTGCCTGCCTCTGCCTCCCGAGTGCTGGGATTAAAGGCATGCACCATCACCACCTGGCTTACATTTTTTTTTTGTGTGTGTGATGAAAATATTCCCCGGAAGAATGATAAACTAACAAAAATTCCAGTAGCAGTACACAAAACTCTCAAAACATTGCAGCACATTGCTGTGTTCAGAGGCTGAAGGCTAAGTCCCTATTGCAGAAGATATCATGCACCTCAAACTCAGAATCCAAGCTGGATGTGACCTGAAAGCCTCCTCCCTGAGGACTAACTTTCATGGTTCCAGAAGTTGGTATGCAAACTGCCAAGAAAGGAAAGCAACAAATAGTCCCCAGATGTGATTCATAAACTAAAGACCAACATGGCAAGATATCCCCCAAGTGTGCAATAATGTCTTGATGATAAGCAACAACTGTCTAAATGAACTTAAGGCACATTCAAGAGGAGGAAAATTATGCCTGATAATAGAAACCTAGCCAACTACCCATGACAACAGAGATCATAAATCCTACAGGAAAACCTACTACTACCATTTTCCTAAACTGGAATACTTCCTACCTACATTCTAAATACTTATTCATATACCCACAAGTAAGTGTAGTTTTCACTCCTCATCTAAGAAGATTCTTTTTTTTTTTCTTTTTGGTTTTTCGAGACAGGGTTCCTCTGTAGCTCTAGAGTCTGTCCTGGAACTAGCTCTTGTAGACCAGGCTGGTCTCGAACTCACAGAGATCCGCCTGCCTCTGCCTCCCGAGTGCTGGGATTAAAGGCGTGCACCACCACCGCCCCGCCTAAGAAGATTCTTATCCCAACAGATGGAGACCATCACAGGATGTTCTGTGACAAGCTGCTTCAAGTGCCTGTTGCCTTCCCTTCTTTACTATAATGCACTGTATCCCTTTACAAATCATTAAGCCACAATAAACCCTTCTTTCTTTCAGTTGTTTCTCCAGAAGAATATGGTCATGTTTTTTAAAAAAAATACATGGTACTAAAGAGTGGGGCTGTTTGCTATGATAAACCTGCCCATGGGTTAATAAGACTTAATTTTTTTATGTTTTTGAGAATATGTGTTTTGCCTTCATGTATGACTGTGTATCACATGTGTTCAAGATGCCCAAAGACTAGAACAGGATGTCAACCTTCCTAGAATTGAAGTTACAGCTGATTGTGAGCCACCACATGGGTGTTGGGAATTGAATCTCCATACTTTGGAAGAGCAGCCAGTGCTCTTAACCACAGAGCTCTCTCTCCAGCAATGTGGTTCATAAGCCTTCAGAACAGATTTGTAGGATGAATATAAAAGAATTTGGAGATACAGGCTAGAAAAGCCCTTAAATACTGTAAGCAAAACAAAATGAAGACAATCTAATAGTATTCAGAAAACCAGAATACCAAAAGAAATGTGGATCATGGAGGCCCAGTTCTTGAGGTTTCAGAAAGGAACAAAATCTCTATCACAACTTGGCCTAGAGACCATTTATATTCAAGCAAGTGACCTAGCTGTATTCTGGCAGTGTCTGGAGAAATTTAATGAGGCTGAATTAAAAGGTAACAGACTCTCTCTCTCTCTCTCTCTCTCTCTCTCTGTGTGTGTGTGTGTGTGTGTGTGTGTGTGTGTGTGTGTGTAAGAAATCTCAAGACAGATTAGCATTTACGTTAGGATGGGTCTTGGTTACTCCTACCCAGGAAGTGCATAAAGATGAAAAGTGAAGTGTGGTGAAGAAAGTAGTTTGACTGAGTTTAAAAATCTGGGACACCATAAAAAGACCAAACCTAAGAATAACAGGGATAGAAGAACAACAACTCCAGTTCAAAGGCGCACACACACACACACACACACACACACACACACACACACACACACACACACAAATTCAACAAAATCATAGAAGAAATTTTTCCTAACCTAAAGAAGGATATGACTATGAAGGTACAAGAAGCTTACAGAACACCAAATAGATTGGACCTCCCCTCCCCCAAAAAAGTCCCCTCACCATATAATAATCAAAACACACAACATACAGAATAGAGAAAGAATATTAAGAGCTGCAAAAGAAAAAGGCCAATTAACATAAAGACAGATCCATCAGAATTACACCTGACTTCTCAGTAGAAACTCTGAAAGCCAGAAGGTCATGGACAGATGTGTTACAACTCTAAGAGATCACGGATGCAAGCCCAGACTACTATATTAAGCAAAGATTTAATCACCATAGATGGAAAAAACAAGATATTCCATGACAAAACCAGATTTAAACAATATCTATCCACAAATCCAGCCTTACAGAAAGTATTAGAAGGAAAATTCCAACCCAAGAAAGTTAGCTGCATCCACAAAAACACAGGCAACAGATAACCTCATACCAGCAAACCCAAAAGAAGAAAAACACGCAAACACCACTAACAAAAAAAATAACAACTGGTCATTGATATCTCTTAATATCAATGGATTTAATTCACCTATAAAAAAGCACAAGCTAACAGAATGGATAGGAAAATAGGACCCATTCTTCTACTGTATTCAAGAAACACACCTCAACCTCAAAGACAGACATTAATTACCTCAGAGAAAAGGGCTGGGAAAAAGAATTTCCAAACAAATGGACCTAAGAAGCAAGCTGGTATTGCTATCCTAATATCTAACAAAGTAGACTTCAAACTATAATCAAAAGAGATGAAGAAAGATTTCATATTCATCACAGGAAAAATCCATCAAGAGGAGATCTCAATTCTGAACATCTATGCCCCAAATACAAGGGCAACCACATATGTAAAAGAAGCATTATTAAAGCTTAAGTCTCACATCAAACCCCACACACTAATAGTGGGAGACTTCAACAATGGACCGATCTGCTAGACAATAATGAAACAGAGAAATAAGAGAACTAACAGATGTCATGACTCAAATGGAATTAATAGGCATCTATAGAGCATTCCATCCAAACATAAAAGAATATACCTTCTTCTCAGCACCTCATGGAACCTTCTCAAAAATTGACCACATACTTTGTCACAAAGCAAACCTCAAAAGATGCAGAAAAAATTGGAATAACTCCCTGTATCTTATCAGACCACCATGGCTTAAAGTTAGAACTCAACAACACAAAATACACAAAGTCTACAATCTCGTGGAAACTGAATAACACTCAACTGAACCACCACTGGGAAAAGGAAGAAATAAAGATCAACTCAAAAAATCAGTAACCCTACTATACACAAATGACAAAATGGCCGAGAAAGAAATCAGAGAAACATCACCTTTCACAAAAGCCATAAATAACATAACCAAAGAAGTGAAAGACCTGTATGAAAAGAACTTTAAGTCTTTGAAGAAAGAAACTGAAGAAGATATCAGAAAATGGAAAGATCTCTAATGTGGGGTTCCCTTCTGTATGCTGTGAATACAATTGGTTAATGAATAAAGAATCTGCCTTGGCCTGTGATACGATAGAGTAGAGCCAGGTGGGGAAAACTAAACTGAATGCTGGGAGAAAGAAGGCGGAGTCAGGACACCATGTAGCTGCCTTAGGGAACAGAGGCAGGATGGAAACTTGTCTGTAAGCCACAGCCACATGGCAATACACAGATTAATAATAGAAATGGGTTAAATTAAGATGTAAGTTAATTGGTGAGTTAGCCAATAAGAAGCTAAAGCAAATGGGCCAAGCAGAGATTTCAGGGCTGAGAAGCTGGGAACAAACAAGCGGCCCTCTACTAGAGATCTCCCATGCTCTTGGATAGGTAGAATCAACATAATAAAAATGGCAATCTTACCAAAAGCAATCCCCATTAAAATCCCAACAAATTCTTCATAGACCTAGAAAGAAAAATACTCAACTTCATATGAAAAAACCAAAAAAACCCAGGAGAGTCAAACAACTCTGTACAAGAAAGGAACCAATGGAGGCATCATCATATCTGACTTCATGCTCTAAAATAGAGTTATAGTAATGAAAACTGCTTGGTATTGGCATAAAAACAGGCAGGTGGACCAATGGAATCTACCAAAGATCCTGATATTAAGCCACACACATATGAATACCTGATTTGACAAAAAAGCTATAATTATACAACAGAAAAAAGAAAGCATCTTCAACAAATGGTACTGGCGTAACTGGATGTCAACATGTAGAAGAATGCAAATAGATTCATATCTATCCTCATGAACAAAACTCAAGTCCAAATAGATCAAAGACCTCAACATAAATTCAGTCACACTGAATCTCATTGAAGAGAAAGTGGGAAGTAGCCTTGAACACATGGGCACAGGAGACCTCTTCCTAAATATAACACCAGTAGCACAGACACTGAGAGCAATAATTAATAAATGGGACCCCCTGAAACTGAGAAGCTTTTGTAAGGCAAAGGACACGGTCAACAAGACAAAATGACAGCCTACAGAATGGGGACAGATCTTCACTAACCCAACATCAGACAAAGGGCTGATCTCCAATATATATAAAGAACTCAAGAAACTAGACATCAAAATACCAAATAATTCAATTAAAAATGAGGTACAGATCTAAACAGAGAATTCTCAACAGAAGAATCTCAAATGGCCAAAAGACACTTATGCAATTGCTTAACATCCTTAGCCATAAGGAAAATACATATCAAAATGACTCTACATTAGTCAGAATGGCTAAGATAAAAAAGACTGAGGATAACTTATGCTGTAGAGGATGTAGAGAAAGGAGAATACTCCTCCACTGTTGGTGGGAGTGCAAATTTGTACAGACACTTTGGAAATCAGTATGGCAGTTTCTCAGAAAGTTTGGAATCAATCTACCTAAAGACCCAGCAATACCATGTTTGGGCATATATCCAAAGGATGCAGACCCACACAACAAGGACATTTGCACATCTATGTTCATAGCAACATTATTCATAACAGCCAGAAACTGGAACAACCTAGATACCCCTCAACCAAAGAATGGATAAAGAAAATGTGGTACATTTACACAATGGCGTTCTACTCAGTGGTAAAAACAGTATCTTGAAATTTGCATGCAAATGTATGACACTAGAAAAAAACATTCTGAGTGAGGTAACCCACACCCAGAAAGACAAACATGGTACATCCTCACTCACTCCTAAGTGGATATTAGATATAAAGCAAAAGATAACTAGCCTATACTCCATGACCCCAGCTGGGGAACAAGGAGAACCTGAGACATACAAGAATCCCATGTGGAAGGGGAAATAGACAAGATCTGAGAAAATTGGAAGCATGGGGGGGCAGAAGGGAAAGAAGAAGGAGAACATGAGGGAACTAGATGGTTGAGATGGGGGAAAAACAGAGAGGGAGAGCAAGGAAAGAGATATCTTGATTGTGGGAGCCATTATGGGGCTAGTGTAAAACCTGGCAGGAAATTCCCAGGAATCTACAAGGATGATCCCAGGTAAGACCCTACGCAATAGTGGTGAAGGTCCCTGAATCAGCCTTGCCCTGTAGTCAGATTGATTACTACCTTAATTGTCATCAAAGAACCTTCATCTAGCAACTAATGGAAGTAGATGCAGAGACCCACAGCTAAGCACTGGGCCAAGGTTCCGGAGACCAGTCCAAGAGAGGGAGGAGTGATAATATGAGCAAAGAGGTCAAGACCACATTGGGGATACCCATAAAAACAACTGACCTGATGTAGTGGGAAATCAATGACTCTGGACTGACAGCGGAGAAACCTGCATACGACCAAACTGGGCCCTCTGAATGTAGGTAACAGATGTGTGGTTGGGGCAGTCTTTGTTGCCACTGGCAACGGGATCAAAATTTATCCCTTCTGCTTGAACTAGCTTTTTGGAGCCCATTCTTTTTGGAGGGATACCTTGCTTAGCCTAAATTATAGAGGGGAGGGCCTTGGTTCTGCCTCAATGTGATGTGTCAGAATTTGTTGACTCCCATGGGAAGTGTTACCCTCTCTGAGGAGTGGATGGGGGGATGGGGGAAAGGTGGAAGGGAGGGACTGGGTCTGGCATAGTTATGTAAAATGAGAAAAGATTGTTTAAAAAATAAATTAAATAATAAAAGAATAAATTGGAAAGAAGTCAAGGTATATTTTCAGATGATATGGTTCTACATGTTAAAGACCTTAAAGATGCCACCAGAAACCCCCTACAGTTGATAAATACGTTCAGCAAAGTAGCAAGACACAAACATAGTGAGAAAGAATTCAGAGAAAATAGTACTTCTCACAAATGCCTCAAAAAACAGCTTGGAACAAATCAACTAAAGAAATGAAATCTTGTACAATGAAAACGTTAAGACACTGAAAAGAAAAACTGAAAAAGACACCAGAAGGTGCAAATGTTTCCCACATTCATGGATTGGCAGAAAATTGTGCAAATGGTCATCCTGTCAAAAAAGCAAGCTTGGGGGGGGGCTGGAGAGATGGTTCAGAGGTTAAGAGCACTTAGTTGCTTTTCCAGAGGTCCTGAGTTCATTTCCCAGCAACCACACGGTGGCTCAGAACCATCTATAACACTGTCTGAAGCCCTCTTTTGGCCTGCAAGCATGTGCAGACAGAGCACTTGACCCTAAAAAATATAAATAAATAATTTTTTTTTAAAAAAAATGTAAGTTATTGATTCAACAAAATCCTCATCCAAATTCCAATACAATTTTTCACCAAAACTGAAAAAAAAAAAACAATCTTAAATTTCATAAGGAAAGAAAAGTCCCAGGATAGCCAAAAAGTCCTGAATAACAGCAGCAAAACTGCTAGAGATGTTACCATCCCAGATTTCAAATCATGTTCCAGATCTATAGCAACAATGAAAACAGCATGGTATTGACATGAAAAACAGATTTGTTGATCAACAAAATACAATTTTGGACTCATAAACAAACCTGAGTTCTGAGAAAGAATCTAATAGTACTCAGAAAAGCCAGCTGGTCCAACTAGATAGCTACATGTAGAAGAATGAAATTTTATTTTCATCTTTCACCCTGAACAAAAGTCAACTCCAAATGGACCTACAACCTTAACATAAGACCTTGACACTGACAGAGCAGATAGTAGGGAGTATGTTTGAACTCACTGGTATAGGAAAGGACTTTGTGAACAAGACCATGATAGCACAAGCATTAAGACCAGAAATTAATAAATGAGACCTAATGAAACTAAACTTTTTGAACAGCAAAGGATACAATCAAGTGAAGAGGCAGTCTACAGAATGGGAAGAAATTTTATCAGAGTTATGCCTGTGGTAGTTTGAATGTCCTATATCTATACATGTTTGACTATTCCCCAACTGGTAGATTGTTGGGAAAGATTAGGAGCTGTGGCTTTGTTAGGGGAGGTGTATCAGGGGGGTGGGCTTTGAGGTTTCATGCCATGCCTAGTGCACGCTCTGCCTCTGGCTTGCAGTTTTAGATGTGGGTTCCCAGCTGTTCCTTGATGCTCTACCATCAAGGACACTAACCCCTTGGGAATCTAAGTCCAATTAAACACTCTCTTTGTAATTTGCATTGGTCATGGTGTTTTATCACAGCAATAGAAAAGTAATTAACACAGCATCTAACAGAGGGTTAGTATTTAGAACATAAAAAACAAAAAATTAAACATGAAAACAAACAACTCAATTAAAAGATGAAATGTAAATGGCTGAACACTTTAAAATGTTAAACACCTTTAGCTATTAGACAAATGCAAATTAAAACTGCTCTTCCAATGGAGAGATGGCTCAAGGATTAAAGAGTACTGGTTATTCTTCCAAAGGATCTGAGTTCGATTTCCCAGTACCCACATGGCAGCTCACAATCATCTGTTCCAGGGGATCCAATGCACTCTTCTGACTTCTATAGGCACCATGCACACATACATGGTGAATAGACATACACGCAGGCAAAACACCCATCCACATCATACGGAAGAAATATTTAAAATAAAACCAAAACAAAACTTAGGCCAGGTGGTGGTGGTGCATGCTTTTAATTCCAGCATTTGGCAGAGACAGGTAAGTCTCTGAGTTCAAGGCCAGCCTGGTCTAAGTTCCAGAACATCGCGGGTTACATAAGGAAATTCTGTCTTGAAGAACAAAGAAACAAACAAAATAATGACAAATGCTGGTGTAGATGTGGGGGAAAAAAAAACACTTATTCAATGCTGTTAGAAATGTAAACTGGTAAAGCCATCATAGTCCCTAAGTGATTAAAAAGAGCCTTATAACTATGGCTCTGGACTTAGGTAGTAAATGAGATGACCAGAAGGCAAGAAAGATAGCCTAGTTGTAAAGTACTTGCTATGCAAGCATGAGAACTTGAGTTCAACTCCTTGCTCAATAAAAAGCCAGCAAGGCACAATGACATGTGTCTGTAATCCCAGTCCTGGAGAGGCAATGACACAAAGACCTTTGGGTCTTGTTGGTCAACCCAATCTAGTCAAATTCTTTACCTACTTGTTCATTGAGAGATCTTGTCTCAAAACCTAAGGTAGAGAGAAATTAGTGAGTAAAGGCACTTGCTGCCAAGCCTGATGACACAAATTCAATCTCTAGAATTCACATGGTGAAAGGAAAGAACTGACTTTCCCAAGCCATCTTCTGACCTCAACACATGTGCAGTGACATGCAGCCCCCTCACATATTCATACTCATTCACAAAACAAATTAAGTAAATGTTATCTGTTCTAAAGTACAGAAAGAATTCAGGAGGAAAAGAGCAACTTTAAAATAAATGGCATTGATATAACTGTACATCCATGATTCAAAAAATTAAGCAAACCATAACCTAATATCATAATGTAAGTAAAAATTTATTCAAAAGAATGAAGCATGTAATAACCTAAAACAGAAGAAAACTGTCATTGACTAGATTTATATAGTGGTTAAATTGAGACATAGAAATCAAAATCCATTGAAAATAAAATTAATAATATGATCTTTACAGAAAATTACATTTTTGTTTATGAAAGAATTAAGAAAATAAAAGACAAATTATAGTTTGGGAGGTAGGTATTCACAGGTTAAATTCTCATAAAGGACTTGTATTCAGACCATAAAGAAAAAAATTTAAGACAGTCTCATGTAGTTCAGGCTTTCCTCAAACTTACTATGTAGCTAAAGCTAGCATTGCCATGACCGAAGTTATCCTTACCCTCTGCCTCTATCTCCCAAGTGCTGGAATTATAGGTATAAGTCACTATATCCAGCTCCAATTTCCAACTTAAACTTAAAAAAACAAAACAAAACACTTGGCATGGTGCCATATACTGTAACTTCAACATTCAGGAATCTGAGGCAGGAGAATTACAAGTCTGATGCTACCCTGGGCTAGCTAATGAAACCTTCCTCAAAAATAAGAGAATAGTATTGTAATCATCCTATAAGGAGGTCACTTGACTATGATACTATGATGCACAGAAAAGAGCAGACCAGAAAAAATGAGGCTAGGAGACAGGAATATGAAACTACAGTAGCCAAGACTGGAACAAGATTCTCTCCATTTCTTGCCTCTACTCTTCTGTCTTCTCTCCAGTAGAATCAACTACATGAGGGCTGCACAGACAGAAGAAAAATACCTAATGCTCCTCTTTAACAAAAACAGGAAGAAAAATTAGCATACTCAGAATATATGAAAAGTAACCTAACAAACATCCTACAAACACCCTACAAGGACCGGGAATATAGTTCAGTTGTAGTGTGCTTGCCTAGTACACAAAAGGTACTGGGTTTAATCCTCAGTACAACAATAACAAAATAAGGAAACAATAATAAAACAATGAGAAAAGAACACCTACAAATCAATAAGAAAAAGATTGAAAAGAAAAATAGTTGAAAAAATAAACAGATTGCTTATAGAAAATGAATAGGGTCAGCAAATATATAAAACAAAGAATCAAACAGAAACACTACCTTTAGCAACAGAATTGAAATGGTTGATAATATCCACGCTGATAAGACTGTATAGGAAAAGATGTTTCTTATACACTATAAGTTGATCCTTTTGAAACATAGTTTGACAATATCAATATGTATCTCATATGCAATCTTTAATCCAACAAGTTTTACCATCTTAGAGAGACAACATTTATTGGTAAATGGACATAAAAGATTATTGTAAGGATTTTCTATGCAATAAAAATCCTTAAGAAAACTTAAAATGTCAATCAAATAAAGACTTGATTCAACATATAATGCTACAGAATAGTTTGCAGCAAGCAAGCCTCTATGAAATGATGAAGCAGATCTCCATGTACTGATGTTGAAAGATAGCCAAACTGGGGCTGGAGAGATGGTTTAGTGGTTAAGAGCAATGACTGCTCTTCCAGAGAACACAAGTCCAATCCCCGGCACCCACATGGTAGCTCACAGCTATCTGTAACTCCTGTTCCAGGAGATCTGATGCCCTTATACATACATACCTGTAGGCAAAACACCAATGTACATAAAAATAAAAAAGAAAGGTAGCCAAACTGTAGAGCCACACATTAAACAAATACTCTGTCTACATATATCTACATGTAAGTTATATGAACAAAACAAAAGGAAACTGGGCTCAGAAAAGAGAGTATTGGGCCTAAGGAATTTTGTTTTTTCTCTAGTTTTTTTAGTCTCAAAGAAAATTAATTATATCTATATAATTTTTAAAATAATAAAAGAAAAATTCATACTATTGTTATCTACATTATATAAACCAGTGCTTTATTTATTACATTACTCCAAAAAACCATCTTTTTAATGACTCATCATTTTAGGACTTGTTTCTTAAATATGCAAATTTTAATGAAGGCCATTTCAGTTTTCCATCAATACTCGAAGGGAACTGATTCCAAAATGTCCTCCCCCAACAACCCAAACCCATATGTGTTTAAGTTCCTTATATAAAATGGTATGGTATTTGCATATGCTCTATGACCTTCATCATGTATACTTCCAATGTAAATAATTATACTATACAAGTTAGAAGAAAATGGAAAGAAAAGAGTCTGTACATGTTCAGTATAGGTGTTATTTTTTCCACGTATTTTTGATTTATAGATGAAACCATGGATGTGAAATGCTCAGCTATAGAGAACTGATGGTATATACCTTTACACAAAAATGAACTGGTTAACATAGAACATTAACAATACAGATGGTGACAGTCAAATAAGGAAGAGAGGAAAAGAGTTAACTAGAGTGAAAGATGAATAGTACCAAAACCAGATGACAACTAAATATGAGAACTAACTATACTAAATCTGAAGACTTCCCATGATTAAGCCAGCAAGGTCCTAGTGTGCGATGTAAGTGTAATTTCTAATTCTTACAACAACCTAATCCCCATTTTACACAACAAGAAACCATGGCTCAGAAAAAGGTCACATCTAATTTAAGGTAAGGTCTGTGTTCACTATAGGCTGTCTTTTCTTAGAATTAGGACTGAGACTGGGCTAAAGGGAACTCTTTCAATCTAGTCCCATATGCTAACACATTCTTACTATACTCAGCATCCTTGAAGCATGCTCCCAAGCTGTCTTGCTCATCGAGACTGGCATTCTCTTCCTCCTCGCTTTCGTTTCTCCAGTATGCTGGCCTCTTGATGGGCCGCTTCCCTGGGGTACGCTGGGAAGCAGGACTGTTAGACGCAGTACCCAGCCCACTGCTGGAGCTCCCACTGCTTCGGTCTTGCCCCCCGGTCCACCAAGCCTGCAGGCTGGAGGTAGCTGGTGAGGATGATGAGGACTGCAGGTTGGCCATACACAACATGCCCTGGATGGCCTCTTGAGTGCTGGGGGAGGCTGGGGCCTCACTGTAAAGGACAGAGGAGAAACACTGGGGAAGTTATTCTAGTCAGAAGAAACCGGTTGTAAGAACACTCAGGGAGGAAGAACCACTATGGCAATCAAGGTGTTACAAAGGCAAGAACCATCCATGGTTAAGAATGAAGATAATATTAAAAACTATTTTCATGAAAAGCTAGTTTTGCTTCAAGTCTCTCTAAAGACAAGCAATAAGGGTAGATAGAATCTATTTTTCATATATACTACATTATTTCCTTTTTATTAACAATTCTTTTTCTATGACTCTCCCTGGCCCATTTTCAATGTACTTAAAATTGATTTTTCTTCGAATCTACATATCCTTTCACTGCCAGATCTGAAGATTACCATGATAGTTTTTGCATCCATATTATTCTTTCAGCATAAATGCCCATGTTAATTGTCTGTTTACTTGGTTCAGTAAGTTGGGCATGGTGGTATTTCCCTGTAATACCAGAACTCACTTTATTACTCACTTGGAGGGAAGGCAGAAGGACTAGGAGTTCCAGACCAGCCTAGGCTAAAGAGACCCTGTCTCAAAAACTCAAAACAAACAAAACTGCTCAATAAATGCCCTAGCCGTATGGGTGGTACTTTTTGATAGCCTGGAAAATGGAGATTACTCACGTGAGGGCAGCATAGTCAGGTCCCCCCACCTGCCTGCTGGCCTTAAGTAGATCAAGAATTCCACCAGCTCCACTCCCATTCCCAAGCTTGCTGTCAACTCCTTCCACCATGTCCTCATCTGTTGTATAGTCCTCCTGTTAAGGAAAGAGCATACTGCCTCAATTGTACAGGGCAGGTCTGGGAAGTGTCCAATACAAGGTTGACAGTGTAATGTCTAACATCCTAAATGAACACCATTTATTATGCAGAACATTTATCCTTTCATTTTAATCTTTACAGCATCTTTGTAAAATCACTTAACTCCTATTTGACAGGTGGGTAACGTAGGGATCAATGAAGTAAAACAGTCTGTGAAAGAACACATCATAAACTTCAAATCAGATACTCTTCTTGTTAAGTGATATTTTAACTATTTTTTTATTAAAGGATTTTTAAAAATTTAAATAAATTATAATCCTCATTTATTGGCTGGTCACAATAGCATACAATTTAATTTTCTGTAGTACTGAAATTGAACCCAGGGCTTTCTACATAATAGGCAAGTGCTCTACAGTGAAGAATATCCCCAGCCTGCATGCAATCTTTTATTTTGTAAATATTTCAGAAATTAAATGTATAAATATCTTTGTACCTTGACTAGGTACAGGACATGCTCCTACCTCAATGTCAAACTCAACTTCTCCAGGTTCACGAATACGGTTGGGGTCAGAGCAAGGCTTTGCTCGGGGCAACTTCCGGGGAAATTCTAAAATACAATGCAATATATTAGTAGGAGGCTAAGATTATGATGTGTCTGAGCCAAACACTCAAATGAAAGAAGAATGTAATTTCTGCCAGGTGTGGTGGCATACACCTTTAATCCCAGCCCTTGGGAGACAGAGGCAGGAAGATCTCTGAGTTTAAGACCAGCCTGATCTACAGGAAGTTCCAGGACAGCCAGGGCTAAACAGAAAAACCCTGTCTCAAAACAAAAACAAAAATAAATAAATAGATGGGTACAATTTTCTTCGAAGTTTGTTGGAATAACCACCAACAAACAATTCAGAAAGATGAGGCACATTACAGCCTGGTAAATCAGAAAGCCAACAAGCTCAAACCTAAAACAAATGTGACATGGCAGGGCAGGGAAAAAAAGAACAGAAACATACTTGATCTTATGATCAGGCTCGCCTTTTCCTTTCCCAGTCTCTCGTCAATCTGCAGCTCACCATCTGAATCCAAGTCAAATTCATCTCCCATGACTTGTTCTGCTACCAGCCTTGCACTGTCCACCTTCTTTGCAATTTTGGCTCTCCGAGACTTAGATAAGCTCTTTACCCTCTTGGTACTACCAAAACAAGGAAATGAGCATAAAATAAGTCATGTCAGATATTACCATGTTAGGGGTTAAAAGTATGGATCAATGGTAGAATGCATGCTTAACATATGCAAATCTCTGGCCTCAATCCCTACTCATGGCTCTCTCCAAAAGGCAAATTTCTGCTAAGTGTTTATACAGTATAATTATCAAAATCTACTATTTATTTTTGTAAAAAAAATGACATGTGTACTGTATTTACATCATTTCTACATCCATTCACCCTCTCCAGCTCCTCCCATGTCCCCCTACTCCCTGTCAAATTCATAACCTCTTCTTGTCACTTATGTGTTGCAATAATAACATACAGACTATATACATACATACATACATACATACACACGTAAATACAACCTACTAAGTTCATTTACTGCTGTTTTTATGTTTATACATTTAGGGCTGAACAGATGTGATTGGATAACCTATTAGGTGCCTTATTCCTGGAGAAGATTGATTCTCCTTTGCCTGTAGCTCTTCACCTAGGCATGAGACTTTGTGAAATTGCCACTATTCATGTTGGTATGACAATTGCGATGGCCACTGTGCATCTCTTGCTTAGAGGATCATATTAAGAATAAATTCTCAAAAATTATTAGCCAGGCAGTGGCAGTGTATGCCTTTAATCCTAGCACTCAGGAGGCAAAGGCAGGTGGATCACTGCAAGTTCAAGGTCAACCTGATCTACAGAGTAAGTTCCAGGACAGCCAAGGCTATAAAGAGAAAATCTTTCTCAAAATACTAAAAAAAAAAAAATTATAAAAATAAATGATCAACTGTTCCTAGAACAAAACAAATACAACATTGTGTATGTACATGATACTGTCAAAGAATAAATGATTTTTTAAAAATTGGCATGTAAAGGAAGGACCTAAAATAGAAAACACCTAAAAATAAAACAAAAACAAAAAAACCCCTGAAGGACCGGAACTACTCAGTTTCAAAACTTATGGTAAATTGAGGCACTATAAGATTGGCCTAAGAATAGACGTGTATAAGCCGGCAGGCAGGTGCACACCTTTAATCTCAATACCTTGAAGGCAAAGGCAGGCAGATCTCTGTGAGTTCAAGGACAGCCTGGATTACAAAGCAAATTCCAGGACAGCCAGGGCTACACAGTGAAACTCTGACTCAAAACAGCAACAACAAGTCAAGGTAAACATAGTGGCATAAGACTGTAATTTCAGCATTCAGCAACTGAGGGCAAGAGGAAGAGTACAACAAGACCAGCCTAAGCTACATAGCAAGATCCTGTCTCAAGAGGACCACCCCTGGAGCCTGCACTACTTAGTCTTTCAAAAGCTCTCAAACTAAGTTTTGATCAGAAACGTTTTAAAAAACAAGTTGTTATAAACTACAGATATCTTTAATCCCAACACTGTGAGTTCAAGGTCAGCCTGGTCTACAGAGTGAGTACCAAGACAGCAAGGGCTACAGAGAAACCCTGTGTATGAGGGAGGGACCCCAAACTTCAAAGGTATCCTTTTCAGAACACATACTACTGAAAAGGTAGACAGCAGACAGAAAAGACAACAGAAACAAGCTCCACCGGAAGCAGAAGCCAGGAGCAAATCCAGCCCTGGGAGCCAACCCAGTCCTGGGAGACTGCAGACCAGGATTGAGCCAACGACCTGACTCAGAGTCTGTGACCTCCACTGGAACTGGAGTGGGACTGAACCAGTAACCAAAGACACAGAGAGAACAAGCTCCAATAGGAGCAGAAGCCAAGAGCAAACCCAGTCCAGGGACATGAGAGGATCAGGATTGACCCAGCAACCAGATCCAGAGCCAACGATCTCCACTGGAACAGGTACAAGGGAATAAGGGCTGAGCGAGTGAGCCAGAGCCAGACAGTACTGAAGGTCCAGATGTGAATCCCGGACCTTCAAGGGAATAGACCTAAGCCAACACCCTGGAGGGTCTGGGCAAGAGTCTAGGACCTCCCAGGAACTAGGGCAGAGCCAGGACCTCTGTCAGCCTGGGATTGAGTGAACCTGGGTCCTCCAAGGGAATAGGCAGGAATCAGGCGAGAGTCTGGGACCTCAGAGAGAGTAGACCTGAGCCAGGTCCTCTGTGGGTTCGGGCACTGGTATGGGACATCAAAGGGAATAGGTAGGAACCTGGAACCCCTACAGTTTCCAATGCCAGTCTGAGACCTCTGAGGAAGTAAGCAGGTCCTCTGTGGGTTCTGGCGCACACAAGCCTAGAACCTCCCAGGTAGGAGACTGGAACCAGAAACCTTTCCAAGTCCAATTCCAACCCAGGGACTTCTGCAGGAGTGAATCCACACTAGGATTTACAGGTACAGGACAAAGCCTGTAACCTAAGCCAAACTTGTTCTGAGGCAAGAAACTCCACCTTGGGCAACAAATTCCATGGGAGTGGAATTGAATGAACTCCTAGGACAGAGAGAGCCTGAAGAAATAAGCTCCACCAGAAGCAGAAACCAGGAACAAATTCAGCACTGGGAGCCAACCCTGTCCTGGGACACTGGCAGACTGGATTGAGCCAACGACCTGTGATGTGGGAGTGTTCTCCTGTATTTTGTATTACTCTTATTGGTTGAATAAAGAGCTGCCTGGCTTATAAGCTAGGTCAGCCCTTAGGTGGGCGGAGTAGACAACGGAAGATCTGAGGAGAAGAAGGAAAGTGAGCCAGTCGCCATGAGGCCCCCGCCACAGAAAGAAGTACCGTAGATCTAGCTCCGTACGTAAGTCACCCACCTCGTGGTGACATACAGACTTTTATAATGGGTTAGTTTATGAGGTGAGGGCTAGCCGGGAAAAGGCTAGAGATAACGGGCAAGG
>JAQHUG010000377.1:846558-867748 GCA_028555095.1 Dicrostonyx torquatus | reverse complement strand
TGGGAATCAACCTACCTCAGGATCCAGCAATACCACTCTTGGGAATAGACCCAAGAGATGCCCAATCATACTACAAAAGCAT
Organism: Dicrostonyx torquatus; assembly: GCA_028555095.1. Classification (NCBI taxonomy): domain Eukaryota; kingdom Metazoa; phylum Chordata; class Mammalia; order Rodentia; family Cricetidae; genus Dicrostonyx; species Dicrostonyx torquatus. The sequence goes on along the minus strand of JAQHUG010000377.1, from coordinate 867,666 downwards.
TTGTGCAACTATATTCATAGCAGCATTATTTGTAATAGCCAGAACCTGGAAATAACCTAGATCCCCCTCAATGGAAGAATGGATAAAGAAAGTGTGGCACATCTACACATTTGATTACTACTCAGTGGTAAAAAACAATGACATGTTCACTTTTGCATGCAAATGGATGGAAATAGAAAAATTATCTTGAGTGAGATAATTCAGACCCCAAAAGATGAATATGGCATGTACTCACTCATTAGCGGACTCTAGCCATAAACAAAGTATAGTTCACAATCCAAGAGAAGCTAAATAATAAGGTGAACCGCTGGGTGGTGGTGGCACACGCCTTTAATCCCAGCACTCGGGAGGCAGAGGCAGGTGGATCTCTGTGCGTTCAAGAACAACTTGGTCTACAAGAGCTACTTTCAGGACTGACTCCAAAGCTGCAGAAAAACCCTGTTTCGAAAAACCAAAATAATAATAATAATAATAATAATTTGAACCCAAAGAAGAACATATATATATCCTCCTGAAAATTAGAAGCAGACACGATTGCCAGGCAAAAGTTGGGAGCATGGGGGGTGGGGGGAAGGAAAGAGAAGGGAGAAGGAAAGGACTGGTGAGAGCTTGGGGGAGTGGGATGGTTGAGATGGAGGAAGGGCGGATATGGAAGCAAAGAAGAAGATATCTTAATTAAGGGAGCCATTTTAGGGTTGGCAAGAGACTTGGCTCTAGAGGGGTTCCCAGGCGTCCAAGGGGATGTCCCCAGCTAGGTCCTTGGGCAGTAGAGGAGAAGGTGCCTGAACTGGCCTTGTCCCATAACCACACTGATGAACATCTTGAATATCACCATAGAACCTTTGTCCGGTGATGGATGGAGATGGAGACAGAGACCCACATCAGAGCACTGGACTGAGCTTCCAAGATCCAGTTGAAGAGCAGAAGGAGGGAGAAGATGAGCAAGGAAGTCAGGATCGCGAGGGGTTGGTCCACCCACTGAGACAGTGTGCCTGATCTAATGGGAGCTCACCAAAGCCAGCTGGACTGGGAGTGATTGAGCATGTGATCAAACTGGTCTCTCTGAATGTGGCTGACAATTGGGGCTGACTGAGAAGCCAATGATAATAGCACTGGGATTTGATTCTACTGCATGTACTGGCTTTTTGGGATCCTAGTCTGTTTGGATGTACACCTTCCTAAGTCAGGTCTGGATGGAGGGGGGAGGGCCTTGGACTTCCCACAGTGCAGCGTACCCCACCCTCTCTTAGGACTGGAGGGGGAGGGGGAGAGGGATGGGGGGAGTGGGAGGGAAATGGGAGAAGGTGGAAATTTTGAATGATATTATTTATAAAGCAATATAAATTAAAAATAAAACAAAATCCATGTTCTTTTTGGTGGGCTGCTTATTTTGAACTATTATGATGATGTCTTAGTGGTTCTATTTGTCTGAATTTTCATTTTTTGCTTTTTTGGTTTTTTTAATATTTATTTATTTATTATGTATACAATATTCTGTCTGTGTGTGTGTCTGTAAGCCAGAAGAGGGCACCAGACCTCATTACAGATGGTTGTGAGCCACCATGTGGTTTCCGGGAATTGAACTCAGGACCTTTTGGAAGAGCAGGCAATGCTCTTAACCACTGAGCCATCTCTCCAGCCCCGGTTTTTTTTTAAGAGAGAAAAACGCAAGCAAGCAAGCGAGAATATGCATGTACACATGAAATTAAGTGGGTAGGGAGCTGATCTGGGAGGAATTTGGGGAGGGGAAAACTATCAAAATATATTGTGTGAAAAATTATAGTAATTTATTTTTAAAGTATGTATATTGGTGTTTTGTCTGCATGTATGTATGTGGGAAGGTGTCAGATCTTGGAGTTACAGACATTTGTTAGTTGCCATGTGGGTGCTAGGAATTGAACCCTGGTCTTCTTAGTGCTCTTAACCACTGAGTAATTTATCATGCTCCGGTGAAAAAAAATTCTAAAGGAAAATATCATAATGAAAACTACTGTTTACAAGCTGACTAAAAAAAAAATTAATGAGACTTAGAAAAAAAAATCGGGTAGAAAACACTAACATTGGTTGTCCGTGGAGAGAACAAGGAAAGAAAGATGGTAACAGGATTTTTCACTGAGTGCTGTCATACTTTTGATATTTTACATTTATTTATGTATTTATACATACATTACACAGTACACAGATGGAAGTCAGAAGCTGACTCAAGGGAGTTGCCTCTCTCCTTCCACTTTGTGGGTTCCAGAGAACCAACAGGTTATCATTAGGATTGGTGACAAGTGCCTTTAACCACTGATCCATCTCCCTTGACTGATTCTTTTGAATTTTAAAACCATATAAACTGAATTTTAGGTATCTTCTAAAAATTAAAAATATAAATAAAAAGTCCATATATTGTTCTTCACTCCCACACACAATTACAGGCATGCCTTTTTAAAACTAAATGTAGAATTACATGTTATTTTATAACCTGATTTGTTTCGCCAAAAAACATATCTTGGGTTAAGAGTATTTATTGGCCGCTCTTCCAAAAGACCCAGATTTGATTCCTGGCACCATGAATGAGACCACAACAGTCTGTAACTCAGTTCTGGGGAATATGACTTTCTTTTCTGGCCTTCTTGGGCACTGCATGCATTGGGTACACATACATACATTCAAGCAAAAATATTCATATACACAAAATAAATTTTAAAATGATTGTTGCCATTAAAACATACACATATGTACACGCATGTGTGCATAATACACATTTTGAGTCAGAAATTGTGGAACATGTCTGCAATCCCAGAAATTAGGATACAAAGGCAGGAGGATCATGACTTCAAGATGAATTCAGCCTACTTAAGTGAATTCAAGGTCAGCCTGAGATATGTAGGTAGACCTTGTCTCAAAAAAAAAAAAAAGGTGTGTTTGGAGAGGGAAGGATGGCTGAGGATGTAGTTCAGTGGCAGAGTGCCTGGCTAGCATATATAAAGCCTTAAATTCAATTCCTGGCATAAATAAAAAACCTTAAAAATCTACCTTGAAGCAGGGCATGTCTACAATGCCAACTATTTCAGGGGCTGAGGCATTATTTGAGATCAGGAGTTCAAGACCAGTTTGAACAACAGAGAGACACCTACCTCAATTGAAAAAAAGACACTGTCGTGGACATCTTTCTATGCTCGATTGTTTTTAATTCTTTAATACATGGACTCTATTCTAAAGATATGCAATAATTTGTTTAACCTATGCTGAATAATTTCAGGCACATATTACAAGGATACAGGATGCACTGAACATTCTTTTTATACATTTGTACAAAGAATCTCCATAAACTGAATTCCTATGCATTAAATTATAAAAGAGTATTTTATAACGTATGTTCTTGAGCTAGCACGATGGCACAGCAAGTAAAGGTGCTAGGTACACAAAGCCTGATAAAGTGAGTTTGATTACCTAAACTCACATCAAAAGGAAAGAAAGGATTCCCAAAACGTCCTTTGACCATAGCACCCATGTCATGGTATCCCTGTATATACTGACCTTGACCCCCATCCCTCCATACACAAATAGTGAATAAAAGTTAACCAAAAAGCCCCTATGTTCTCCTTTTGTTTTTCGAGACAGGGTTTCTCTGTAGCTTTGGAGCCTGGCCTGGAACTAGCTCTTGTGGACCAGGCTGGCCTCAAACTCAAGAGATCCACCTGCCTCTGCCCCCAAATACGAAGATTAAAAGCGTGCATCACCACCAGCTGGCTTAGCCCCTATGTTCTGCTGTTATTTATTTTTTTTATGTATATGAATGTTTGGCCTGCATGTATATATGTATGTGGATCACACATTAGCCTGATTCCCATGGAGATCAGAAGAGGATATCAGGTTCCCTGGAATGGGAGTTATGGATGATTGTCAACTACCATGGGTACTGGAAATAAAACTGGGGTTCTCTGCAAGAGTAGTAAGTGTGCTCTTAACAGCTGAGTCATCTCTCCAACCCAAAACCCTGTGCTCTTAACCTATATACTCACTACCACTAATTACTTTTACTAGTAGTTCTACCATAATAATTTGCTAAAAATAGACCTCTGCCCCATCCACCGTAACTCCTGTACAAAGTAAAAATCTAGTTAACAATTGGATATTAGTCTAAATACTGTCCTTCCATCACCCATGTCCCAACCTCCAGGTCTAGATGTTGTCACTGGCAAGCTCAGTTATCTTTGTGTTTCCTTTACCCATCTTACCTGCCATTGGCCATTAACAGAGCCAGTGGGTTCTCACTGCCATCAAGGTCCATGTCTGGTGAGTCATCATCTGATTCATTCAAGCAGGTACCAGTGATGTTGAACTGTAGAAGGAGGAGGCTCAGTTGTCACCAGTCTGAGACTCCCAGGTAAATCAAGATGGCCAGTTCCCTCTGGTTTTACTGCAAAACTGTCAAAAACCCTCTGAACCAAGGCCTTCTGATATGCCTGTCCCCAACCCCCACCTCCAACAACTACAGGAGTAGGAGGTTGAGAATATATATATAGCTTTCTTGGGAAAAACATATTAGCTTGTAAAACATATACCCTAAAAAAAGAAGAGGGTACCATTATTAGATACCCCCAGAAGGCAACATAATAGTGAGACAAAGTAAAACCCTGAAGGAAGAGATACGGACCTGTTCAAGATTCTAACTCTATAAACAACATTCTCAGATCTCATTTCCCACCTCAAAATACCAAGATTCAACTCAAGTGTCATGTACCTGGAAAAGAGCTTCTGAACCTTACCTAGATAGAATCAACCCCCTTCTGTGTCTCAAAATCCCATATATACCCTTGATTGTGGCATCCACACTTTATTTCATTCATTTGTTTTTATGCCTATCTTTCTTATTAGCCTATCAGTCTCTTGAGTTCCATCCACAGCACCTATCACAGTGCCCAGCACAGAAAATGTCTCAATAAATACCTGTTAAGTGAGTGGAACTGGTAGCCAAACACCAGGGACCCTAACAGATGAAAACAGAACAGGATAGCCTGCTCTTTTGAAATACTGCTCTTCCAAGGGACCCAAAAGGGTTGGGCTGAACCCATGGGTCAGCACCCACCTTTGCTTTCTGGGAAGAGCCTGTCTTCAGTGCCTGATGACTGTATGGGTCCATGAGATTATAGCTCAACTGGCCAGCAGGCCCCAAGGCTGAACTCTCCTTGCCCTTTCGCTCTGCCTTCTTGAAGATATCCTTGGACTTCAGGCCTTTCTTCTTTGAACCACTTTTGGAGGGCAGTGACAGCCTGGACATGGATACTGAAGTGGAATGGGCTGGCCTGGTTAAGGGGATGGAGCCGGCTGGGAAGATCCTCTGCAGCCCAAAGATATTGCTCGTCTTCCCAACGTTCTGTTGGAAGATGTCCTACAAGAGTATTAGTACATGAGGGGGTTAGAGCTTACTCAAGGGTTCTGTCTATGTTAAGAGCAGAGGTCTGTTCCCAGCACTAACGGTACTGCCATAATGGAAGTGCCTTACACAGGTGCTCCACATATGCACACCCCTGGTTTCAATACAGTGAGTCATCATAAATTTATTGGGTGGCATTTCTTTACCCAGCCATTGACAAGTAAAGAGAAGACGAGCAAAGAAAAAGCCCAGCATTTCTGTCAAAACTGGAGGGAAAAGACTCCAAGATTAGCTGACACAAAATAAAAAATAAGTACTTCTCTGTGTGGTTCAAACTCTATGGACTATAGGGCTTTTGAAGAAAAATCCTAGTCTCAATTTTGCTACCAGCTATCCCTTGTGACCCTGGGAAAGTTATCTGATCGAACAAGCTCCAGAGCTTGTTTGCTCAGCTGTATAATTAAACGTCAATACTGAAAAGGTGTTTTTTAAAAATGTTCTGTGGTTTCCTTGAGCTTCCTGGGAGAAATCTTGGGGACTGGTGGTATGTGGAAGGCAGATGAGAGGAACAAGGGGAGCTCTAGGTCTCTGACCTTTATCCTATTCAAAGCAGCTATGCTTTGACTTATTATATAAATTGGCTTCCATACAATATCTTATTTGGACGAAAAAGAATTCCATTGTTTTAAAATGTCTGAAAACCAATGAACAAGTTATGTTCGATCCCATGAGTTTTCTTCTAGCCAGCCCAATGTTCTGCATGTACAAAATTGGGTTAAGAACTGGAAACAATACAGTGCTTTGACTGACTCCTGAAAGGTTTTAGTAGATGAAATGGAGAAAAATGAGGTAGGATGTAGACACTGTAGACTATGGTGTAGATAGTACAACATACTACACAAGTAGTGAGGCCAGAAGTTCAACTTCTAGCAGCAAACCACCCTGTAGCATGAATACACATACATGCATACATACACAATGAAAGAAAAACAAGAAAAGAAGGGGAAAGAAAGAAGGGAGGGAAAGACAGACACACAGACATCTCTTAGGCACTAAATACAATTGTACAGATCCTAAGACAACTTCGACATCAAGTCCAATTTTCCTCTGGTGCCTCTGCTACTTCACCAGCCCACACTGAGTTTTCTCTTTGCTACAAAGACTATTAATAACAATGACTCATATTTATTGAGTAATTACTCTGCCAGGCACTGTGTGAGGAGCTCTATATTACCTCTCAATTCTACCAAAGATCTGAAAGGTTGGTAGAGTTACTCCTTACTTTACAGATCAGGAGACTCTGAAAGGCTCTTAAGTGAAAGAACAGGAACCAGAACCCAAGCTTCTCTGAGTTTCTTACTACTCTGTCTCCTGCCTCGTGGTATATGCCACCTGTTGAAACATTCCTTTTTAATCATTTTCAACCTGAGGTTGTCATTTTGTAGAATTCAGAGACAGAACCAAAATATTAAAAGGAACAACTACAACTATGGTTCACCATTAGAAATTATGTGCCAAATGCATGTCAAGCACTATACTTAATGTTCAACTCACATTACCTTATTTAATCTTCTTAACCTTAAGTAGCTATCATTATTCTCATTTTAGAGATAAGGCAACTGAATTTCAGAGAGATTAACTGCATCTGTGAGTTTGTGGACAGGCACTACATCCTTCATGTATCTCAGGAACCTAGCCCAGAGTGTGGCATGCACTCAGAGCACCAGATTATTTAAATGAATGACTAAACAAATAAATAAGGCCCTTGATAGAGTCTTCTCATTCTTTCCCTGAGCTTTACACCAACTACAAAGTCCTGACCTGCTACTTGAGTCTCCAGCCCTTCCCAAATGCCTTCCTTCCTCCCAAGCTTCTTACTTCAACCAAGCGGATCTCCCTAGCCAGATCTTTAATGAGCTGTACAGTCCGCACTGTCTCCGGGATTTCATCCTCATGGTCTGGCAGAGCCTGTCAAATAAGAAGCATGAGACAACTGATTTCTTGTAAACATGCTAAGGGCATGCAATGAAGAAAGGATAGATAGTCTTTTCAATAACCAATAGGGAACCAATTAGATACTGGACATCTATAGGCAAAACAAAAACAAAACTTTAATACATTTCTTAAAATAAACAGAGAATTACACACCTAAATTTAGAACTTAAAAATATAAACCCAAATAACCAATGAGAAAATTTCTGTGAACTTTTGTTAGGCAACTAATTATTAAGACGCAAAAAACATTAACTATAAAAAATAAATAAAATGGACTTATAGAAGACAAAAACCTGTCTTTGAAAAAAACTTCTTTTATTTTGAGACAAATTAAAGACTGAGAGAAAACTTTTGTAGAACATGTATCTGAGCATAGAGGTATACACCTATAATTCCAGTGTTTAGGAGGTTGAGGCAGGAGGATTCCAAGTTTGAAGCCATGTTGGGATATATAGTGAAAATATGTCTAAAAGAAACAAAACCCACACATATATGGTAAAAGAGAGCATCAAGAAGTGTCAAGAATTAAGATATAAACTTGGCCCATACCTCTCAAGAAGACAAGGACATTAGGGAGGTCAACTGGGACAAACCAACCTGTCCACTTGGGAGAAGAGAGTTCAGTATCAGCAGCTACCTGTCCATAGCTAGCTAGCTCAATAGCACCTCTGAGAAATAACTGCTAGTTGTGTGTATTCTGTTTATTTGTTTTTTTGGAGTACTGAGATTTAGATTTTTATATAGATATCAAGCTTTTCATTGTTATTTCTTCTACCACTGTTCATTTTGTTTCTGTATTAGTAGGCAGAGGATAAAACCAGTTTCCCAGGACTTTCTTATTTCTCATGGTTCAATTCTTTCTCCACTCAACAGTTAATTAATCCGGAATTTGAGGGTAAGGCTATATAGGGCAATGAGAACCCATGTAACCCAGCTGAATAACTTTAATGGTTCCCTCCCTTCCAGGCTAGGATGGGCACTGAAGGGAAGGGAGAAGTGCTTCTTCCATGTAAATCATCTGTATTTCAAAGAAGAGTTGTTCCATGAGCCTGTCTGTGCTCCTTAAAAGTGTCCTACTCTCCTCTAGCTCCCTTTGGCCATGCTATTTGGAGCCATTCCTTGATTCCTGGATTCATTTTGACTCAGTGTATAAAAACTTAAGAACTACTCACTCACTTTCTTTTGGTGTTCCTGGAAGAGTCAGTCTGAAGTATATTTCATAGGAAGGAACAGAGATAACACTAAAGGTAGCCACACTGGAGGAGGATGAAAAAACAGAACTATAGGCTAAAGGAGAGGTGTACTAAGATCAGGGAACAAGGGAAAGAACAAAACACTAAGTTCAAAAGTATCAGGGAAATGTTGGCAACATAAAATGAAGACATTTCACAGGCTAAACCTACAATGCCTACAACCATCACCTTAGATCACTATATGGAAGGAAGAAGACTATAGAGAATATGAAATCTGAAACTGTATTGATATTTCTTCTATATTTTGCATTTCTTTTTTGACTCTATGAAACAAATTTTCTCAAATATAGTTTGATTATGCATTTCTCCTCCCCTAATTCCTCCCAGATCCTACCCACCCAACTTTATGTTCTTTTTCTCTCTTTAAAACAAACAAACAAAATAACCAACAAGAAACACACACAGAAAAGCACACACATACACACAAATCCCAGAAATCAACATGGACTTCTACCTCTAGCCAATATAAGCTATCTGCAAAGGAGAAATCAGTTTTCCCCAATGTAGTTGTTCTGGGTATATTAACCACACCTCAGGGCAGAGTAGTTGGCCCACAAAAAACAAACTCATTGTTATTTTGCATTTCTTAAGGTTGAATTTTTTTCAGTGAACATTTGGAAATTAATATATTTGCATGATCCAAAGAATAAAAGCCTCACTACTACCCTGTCCCTAGCAACCCTCATTCTATCCTCTCTCATAGGTAATTATTTTTTCACTAGCTTCTTTATCTTTATAGATTATGTCTTCAGACAAATATGAACATATACAAACACAACTCTTTTATGTTCCTTTTTTACATAAATGGATGCTTCTATATATGGTTCTGTACCTTCATTGGACAAATTCTGGAGATCTTTCCAAATCAGTATACAGAGAACTTAAGAAAGATAATAAGAATTATCTTTTATAGCTGTTTTATACTCAGTCAGAAAGATGAATATTGGTACATTTCTTAAAAGCCATTTTCACAGTACGTATCAAGAGCCTTACATTTTTTTCATATACTTTGATCCAGTCATTGATCTTTCAGGAAACTATCTTGAAGGAATTAACAAGAGATAAGGGCAAAGACTGACACATACACATATTTACTATATGTTTCATTGTAACTAAAATCCTCCAAATAAGGAAAAATGTAGAAAGCAACTATAAACAGATAAAGAGAGCATATTCCTGAAAAAGAATAGCAGGCAGCAATTAAGTATTTATGAGAACTTGAGTAACACAAAAAATTAAGCCAATCTAGTGAGATACAAAATAGACTAAATAATGCAATAGCAATTATGGAGCCCAGGGATAGAAGGTGCAAAACATGCAGTGCTACAGAACTGACCTCTAGTGCCCTCAAAAAATGTGCACACACTAGGCGGGAGATCGCTCAGCAGTTAAGGGCACTGGCTGCTCTTCTAGAGGAGATAGGTTCAATTTCTAACACCCACAAAAAGTCTACAACTGTAGCTCTAGGAGAGCTGACACTCTCTTCTGACCTCTGCAGGCACTGTGTGCATGCTGTGCACTTAAATTCGGACAAAACACCCATACACATAAAATAAAATGGAAAAAAATGTAATGCACACAAAAGATCAAAAGGAAATATAACTAAATGTTAATAATTATTTTCAGCTAAAATTACAGGTAATATTTTTCTTCTTTACAAATTTTTGCATGTTTCTAATTTTGAAGTATATATTATTTGTTAAAATCAGAAATAAAGGCTCCTAGCCCAGTATTCCATTCTAATCTAGGAGCCTACTTGCCTCTCTAATTCCTTATGTCTCCCCAAACATCAATATCTAGTCTTTATAGAAGAAAGAATTACTGAGTAGGTATAGAAACAAGCATATTTACTTCTTTCCTTGTCCAGGCTCTAAAGGCCAAGTTCAGAGCTTTACCACCATGGACCAAGTAGGAGGCAGGGTGTCTCCTATTCTCTCGCAAACCTAAAGCAGGAAAAAAAAAAAAAGAAAACGAATGTCAATACATCCATTCAGAGGGATGAAGGACTTGTTGCCTTTGTCAGACAATCAAAGAAAATGCTAAAGATTCTGGACACACCTTCGGCTCTGTTACACTAATAGTGTTCAGGTACTGAGAACTTACTAAACACTAGTTTAATCCTGACATCCATTTTATAAGCAATGTTATTTTATAGTTCAGAAAACTAAAGGTCTGAGGAGTCTTGATCAAAGATATACACATAGCAGGTGCCAGAACACAGACTAAAAAGTCTTATCTATTTGAATATAAGGCTATATTCATTCTATTAAATTGTTCTGCCTTTTAGGTCTTAAAATTGTCTTTGCTCTGCCTTACTTCATAAGGAGGCTATTAACAGCCAGCTTTAGGCTTTATAGAATACGTAAATGAGCTATTAATCATTCCATATTTGAACACTTACATGCCACTATATGATTCTACTTATATAATATTCTTCAAATGACAAAATTATATGGATGGAAAACAGACTAGTAGTTTCCAAAAATTACAGATGATGTAAGGGGAGAGAGAATGAAGTGTAATGGTTGTAGCACTTTTTTAGATCATAATAGTCACTTTCCATTTTAATTCTTAGTTAATATACAAAAATACAAAGTAAGAGGTTTTACTGTGACATTTTTATACATATAAGTCAGTATGTTTTATTCCTTTTTGTTTGTTTGCTTTGTTTTTCAAGACAGGGTTTCTCTGTGGCTTTGAAGCCTGTCCTGGAACTAGCTCTTGTAGACCAGGCTGGTCTCAAACTCACAGAGATCCGCCTGCCTCTGCCTCCCAAGTGCTGGGATTAAAGGCGTGCACCACTACAGCCCGGCTAGTATTATTCTTATTCATTCAACCCACTGCCCTCCTCTAACCCTTCCTTACCCCATAGTCCTAGATTCTGCCTCCATGTTAGATATATTCTATTACCTGTTTGTTCTGCCCAACCCTCACCACGTGTATCCATCTTTCTGACACTGCAACCCAATGTTATCTTCAAAGTTCACATTAGATAACCATGTAACTGAGTTACCAAAACAAACTGCAAAATCACTTCATAACATCTTAAATTAGTTTATAACTTTGTGCTGGGTCCCCTTTTCTGCTGTCCTTAGCTACATGCGGCTAAATGTAGCTCTTGGATCACGGGTTGGACATGCCTGCTAAACCTCCTCTCTAGTCATAGCCCCTACTACTTTGATATCTCTCTCTCTCTCTCTCTCTCTCTCTCTCTCTCTCTCTCTCTCTCTCTCTCTCTCTCTCTCTCTCTCTCTCTCTCTCTCTCTCACACACACACACACACACACACACACACACACACACACACACACACACCATAAATTTAAATCTAGACTTCACATATGAGAGAAAACAAAATATTTGTCTGAGTCTGGTTATTTCATGTAACATAATGATCTCCAGTATAACAATTTTCTGTAAATATAATTTTTTTATTACAGCTGAATAAAGTTCCACTGTGTCCAATTAGCATATTTTCTTTATCTACCATCTGTTTATGGACTTCCAGGCTGGTTCTATATCTTAAGTTATTGAAACTTTTTATTGTATATATTTAAGACATTAATGCTGTTTTGAAATACACAGCAAGAAAACAGAATTAGCAAGTTTTCTTCTCTCATTCCTCCTCTCCACAATTTCCACAATCCCTCTTCTTCCTTCTTTCTCTCTTAGCAAAAGTAATAGCTGGTAAGGAGAACCATACCTCGAAAGATGTCCAGAATGTGTTTTCCCACATACCAACAGATGGTTTCAAAGTTGGGAAACTTGAAGAGGTCTGCTGTGCTCAGTCGCTTCTCAATCTCATAGGCTCTGTAAGGAAACATAATGAGTATAAAAGGATCTATTTACTGAGCCCCTATTATGTACTAAGTATTATTTGTGGTGCTATGTATCTACTGTATTTAATCCTCACAGAGACCATGTAAAGCCCTATATACAAAGAAACTTTGGACTCAAATATTATATGATTTGCCCAAAGGCACATTAATAAACAAGTAAAGAAAAGGTGTTAACCTTGTCAAACTGAATGTCATCAAGAACTAAGATACCATATCTTTGCAGCGGTAGTGGCACATGCCTTTAATCCCAGCACTTGAGAGACAGAGGTAGGTGGAACTCTGAGTTTGAGGTCAGTCTGGTCTGGTCTACAGAGTAAGTTCCAGGACAGCCAAGATTACACAGAGGAAATACTGACCAGAAAAATACTGACCACACATACACAAAAGAAAAAGATACTTTCTGGTTGTCTTCATCTTACTATACTGCAATCCTTACTCAAGGGGAAAACATAAGCACCATAGCATACAAGTATGGACAACTTTAGAACTCACTTGAGCTGCATTTCAATGTTAAGGCTGTGTAAGAAGTTCCCTCCAAAGGCTAGGCAGTCCACAGGGGTGAGCACCGCATGAATCCATCCTGTAGTATAATAAGGTAAAAATCACAGCTAGCAGAAGGCCTTTCTTGCTTTGGATACCTCAGTGCTTACCCAGTTTAACCCTGACTCCATAAAATCCTCTCATTTGTTTCACTGTGGGAATATCTAACCTGGTGTACACTCTGTCACTATTGCAACCCTGAACAGAATCAACTTATGAAGTTAATGCACTTCTACTTCTCCTCTCTTTACTTCAAAACTCTTTCCACTGCTTTACCTACCCTCTCTTATCTAAAAGAACATCACTCTTTTGCTAGGACTATTCTTTCTAAAATATACACCACTAGAGCACAATTATTCAATCTCCTTGCCTTTGATCCAATTTTGCAAGATTATGTTTTTTTCCTTAAATATCTTCTATATTCATCTCCATTTGCCATCTCTTAATCCAGAAAGTCTGTGTCCCTCCTTATCTCTCATACTAAGTAGTATTCCAAGCTGATTTTTTGTTTTGTTTTATTTTTCTCGATAGGGTTTCTCTGTATACCTTTGAAGCCTGTCCTGGAACTCGCTCTGTAGATCAGGCTGGCCTCAAACTCACAGAGATCCACCTGCCTCTGCCTCCCAAATGCTGGGATTGAAGGCATATACCACCACTGCCCAGCGTTCTTCTTTATATTTATTTTACATCCAAATGGCAGCTTCCCCTCCCTCCCCATCTCCACAAATCACCCCTCATCTTTATTCACTCAGAAAGGGGCAGGCCTTCCATGAGCTTCAGCAAAGCATGGAACATATCAAGCTGCCATAAGACCAACCACCTCCCCCTGTATTCAGGCTGGGCAAGGCATTCCAGCAAGAAGAATAGGTTCCCAAGAGCCAACCAAAGCACCAGGGAGAGCCCTTACTCCCAATGCCAGGAGTTCCACAAATAGACCAAGCTACATAATTGCCACATATATGCAGAGGGCCTAGGTAGGTACCATGAAGGCTCCCTTGTTGTTGGTTCAGACTCTGAGTTCCTATGAGTCAGGTTAGATGTTTCTGTGGATTCTCTTGTGATGTCCCTTACACACTGTTACAATCCCTCCTCCCTCTGAGCAGGACTCCCCAAACTCTGCCCAATGTTTAATCATCTCATTAGATGCTGAAAAAGCCTTTGGCAAAATCTAACACCTTCTCATGATAAAAGTCTTGGAGAGATCAGGGATACAAGGAACATACCAAAACATAATAAAGGCAATATACAACAAGCTGACAGACAACATCAAATTAAATGGAGAGAAACTCAAAGCAATTCCACTAAAATCAGGAATAAAACAAGGTTGTCCACGCTCTCCATATCTATTCAATATGTAGTATTGAAAGTTCTAGCTAGAGCAGTAAGATAACAAAAAGAGATCAAGGGAATACAAATTGGAAAGAAGTCAAAGTATTGCCATTTGCACATGACATGATGGTATACATAAGAGACCCCAAAAATTCTACCAGGGAACTCCTACAGCTGATAAACACCTTTATCGAACTGTCTGGATACAAGTTTAACTAAAAAAAAAAAAAGTCAGAACCCCTTTTATGTACAACTGATAAAAGGACTGAGAAAGAAATCAGGTAAACACCCTTCACAATAGCCACAAACAATATAAAATACCTTGATGTAACTCTAAGTAAGCAAATGAAAGACCTGTATGACAAGAACTTCAAGACTTCAAAGAAAGAAACCGGAGAAGATACAAGAAGACGGAAAGATCTCCCACGTTCATGGATCCGTAGGATTAACAAAGTAAAAATGGCCATCTTACCAAAAGCAAAAACCTAGAATAGCTAAAACAAACCTATACAATGAAAGAACTTCTAGAAGTATCACCATCCCTAATGTCAAGCTCTACTTCAGAGTTACAGTAATAAAAACAGCTTAGTAATGGTATAAAAACAGACAGGTGGATCAATGAAATTGAATCAATGACCCAGAAGTAAATACATACACCTCTTTATTTTTGACAAAGAAGCCTAAACTATACAATGAAGAAAACAAAACATCTTCAACAAATGGTGTTAGCATAACCAGATGTTAACATGTAGAGGAATGAAAATAGATCCATATCTATCACTCTGCTCAAGTCTAAGTGGATCAAAGACCTCAACATAAATCCAGCTACACTGAAGCTGAGAAAAGAGAAACTAGTGAAGAGCCATAAACGCATTGGCATAGGAGGCAAATTTCTGAACAGAACACCAGTAGCATAGACATTAAAGATCAGCAATTAATAAATGGGACCTCATGAGACTGAAAAGGCAAAGGACACCGTCAATGGGAAAGAACGGCAGTCAACAGAATGGGAAAATATTTTCAGCAATCCCACGTCTGAGAGAGGGCTGATCTCCTAAATATATAAAGAACTCAAGAACCTAGACATCAAAACACAAATAATCCAATTTAAAAATGGGGTACAGATAGATCTAAAAAGAGAATTCTCAACAGAAGAATATCAGCCAAGAAACACTTAAAGAAATATTCATCATCTTTAGCCATCAGGGAAATGCAAATCAAAATGATTTTGAGATTCCATCTTACACCTATCAGAATGGCTACAATCAAAAATACCAATGATAACCTATGCTGAAGAGGATGTGGAGCAATGGGAACATTCCTCCATTGCTGGTGGGAATGCAAACTTGTACAGCCGCTTTGGAAATCAATATGGCAGTTTCGTAGAAAACTGGGAACCTACCTCAAGATGCAGCTGTTTCTTGGGCATATAGCCAAAGGAAGCTCAATCATACCACAAAAACACTTGCTCAACTATGTTTATAGCAGTTTTATTTGTAATAGCCAGAATCTGGAAACAATCTAGATGTCCTTCAGTCAAGGAATGATAAAGGAAAATTGGTACATTTATACAAGTCTGATGCAAGGGAAACTCCCCTAAGCCTACAAACATCGCCTCAGCTAAGACTCCTGGCAGTGGTGGATGCATAGCCTAAACTGGTCATCCTGTGATTGGATTGGTGACTACCCCAGTGATTGTCTGAGAGCCATCAGATTCAAACTGGTTCTTTTATGCCTCTAGGTATAATAAAAAACCCTTCAGGGCTGGAGAGATGGCTCAGAGGTTAAGAGCATTGCCTGCTCTTCCAGAGGTCCTGAGTTCAATTCCCAGCAACCATATGGTGGCTCACAACTATCTGTAATGGAGTCTGGTGCCCTCTTCTGGCCTGCAGGCATACAAGCAGACAGAATATTGTATACATAATAAATATTTTTTAAAAAAGATTTACTTGTTTAAAAAAACCCTTCAAACTGGTAAAACATCAATACCTGTAATCTATGATAGGCTCGCTCTCTATCTATCTATCTATCTATCTATCTATCTATCTATCTATCTATCTATCTATCGTAGCAACCACTAAAACAAAGAAACAAAAAACTAAAGCAAATAAGCCACTAAAAACCACCACAAATTCTAAACCTAAAAATTCATATGAAAATTCAAGGGATCCTAACAAACCAAACTTGGAAAAGATGTAGAGTTAGAGGACTGACAATTCCCAACTTCAAAACTTACTACAAATGTATAGTAATCAAAGAAGTATACATTATCGTAAGAACAGACATATAAAACAATGGAAGTTTTAAGGTCCAAAAAAATAAATGCACATATGATCAACTGACTTGTTTTTTTCCTTTTGATTTTTTGCTTTTGCAATACTGGGGAGCAAGCCCAGGGCCTTGAACATACTATGAACACACTCTAATGCTGAACTACAATTTGAACCTCAGATGAAGCAATTTTTGAGACAGATATCAAGACAATTCAGTGAGAAAAAAATTATTTTCAGGATAATCTGGAACAACTAGATGCCAACATGCTGAAGAATGAAACTAGATCCTCCCTTCAAACTATATATAAAAACAAACTCAAAATTAAGAAAAAGATCTAAATATAAGAGCCAAAACTAAAACAGAGACTGTGACACATACTCAGAAAGCTAAGGCAGGTTTGAGGCTTTCTGAAGAACAAAGCAGACAAAATATAATCTGAGGAAAACAGTATCTCCAAATTAAAACCCTACAAAATATTTATAAGTATTCATGACCTTAAGTTACCAATACTTATAAAGATATCTATAATCCTATCGATCAAAAAGCTAAGGCAGCAAGGTCACAGGTTTGAGGGCTGGTGACTAGCTATACAGTAAAACTGAGTATAACCTGAGTGAGACAAACAAAAAACCCCACAAACCACCCTGTAAACCATTATGACAATATATAGGATACCAATAACATGAGCAAACAAAGAAAAAGAAACTGGACAAGAAAAACAGATAAACTGGATAGAATTCATAACTTTCATGTTTTATAAGACACTATCAAATAATGTCAAAAGACAACTCTTTCTGGGAGCTCTAGGTAGTTAATGGCTGCTGAGAGAGAGGGAGACACAGTCACTGGTTAAGATAATCTCCATTAATGCTCATGTAAACAACCCTCATGTAAGCAACCCTAATTAAATGCAAGAGAACACACAGAGACGTGAAACTAGGAGGAATACTTGTTTGGAAAAAGGAATTCAGCAGAGGGAGAGAAGGATAACAGAAGATAATGGGGGAGGCATGAATGAAGTATATATATATGTGTGTGTGTGTGTGTGTGTGTGTGTGTGTGTGTGTGTGCATGTACGTGTGTGTGTGTATGGAATTGTCAATGAATCAGATTCTAATGTATTAAAAATGTCCAAAAAAACTGAAGAAAAATATTTTTGAAAATATAACTGATATAGGTATAGTACAAAAATACAATGAACCCTTGTACCAAGAAAAATACTATTTAATCAGGGAGTAAGTAAATGATTCCACAAAAATACCAAAGTACAAAGATCTATAAAGTACAGAAGTTTTTTTCAAGATGGTCAACTTTAATAGTCATTAGAGAAAACACAAACTAGAACCTCAATGTTACACCACTACTTACACAAGGATTGCTTTGATCATAAACACAGAAATGACAAGCATTGGAGAAAATATGAAGAAATTGGAACCCTTATACTTTGCTATCTGGGATGTCAAATAGTACACATATATACTTTGATAACAGCTTAGCAGGTCCACAGAGGCAAACTATGGAGTTACCACATGATTAAGGCATTTCTCTCCCAAACAGATACACAAGAAAACTGAAAATACAAGGCGAACATATATCTTATCTAAAATACTTCAGATCAGATGTGTTGCAGACTTGAGACATTTTTAAAATTTTAGAATATTTGCAGATACACAGATATCTTGAAAATAAAAAGAGTTATTCTGGGAATGAGACCCAAGTCTAAACAAAATATTTATGATTCTAATGTACTTTAAACAAACAGCCTGAAGGATATTAAACATACTTTAATGCATTTATGTCTTTGAGCATGAACATATTCACATTAGTCAGATGTGAAATTTTCTATTTGCAGAGTTGCTTTGGCTCTCAAAAAGTCTCAGTCAGTAAAGTACTTGCCATGCAAGAGCAAAGACCTAAGTTCAGATCCCAAGCATCCATGTAAAAATCTAAGCATGGCAGTATGTCTGTAACTCCAGCACTTTGGAGCTTGGAGAAAGGAGGACTTGTCAGACTTGTTACGGCTAATCTAGTGTAGTGAGAAATTATGTCTCAAAAATAAGGTAATGGGCCGGGCAGTTGTGGTGCGTGCCTTTAATCCCAGCACTTGGTAGTCAGAGGCAGGTGGATCTCTGTGACTTCAAGGCCAGCCTGGTCCAGTACTGGCTTCAAAGCTACAGAGAAACCCTGTCGCAAAAAATAAATAAATAGATAGATAGATAGATAAATAAATAAAAATAAGGTGATGGGCCAGAGATAAATGGCTTGGGGATTAAGAACATTGGCTGCTTTTCCAGAGAAGCTGGCTTCAATCCACAGCACTCACATAGTAGCTTACAACTGACTGTAACTCCAGTTCCAAGGGATTCAATTGCTTAATTCAGGGCTCCAGGGGGACAAGGCAAGCACTTGACGTACATACATGTAGGCAAAAGACTCATATAAAAACACTCTAATTAAAAAAGGTGAAGGACAACTGTAGAAGAGAGCTGATGTCAAATTCTGGACTCCCATGTGCATACACACCAACATACACATATACACACACAGAGAGAACTGTGTATATACACTGCACACAGAAAATGAACTCATAAAACATGATTTGGGGTTTCAGACTATTATATACTTTTGGACTCCCAAGTATTGGGATTAAAGGCATGCATCACCACTGGCTGTCTGGATTCCAAATTTTTCATTTAGGAATATTCAAATCACTATACTGGCACAATAACTTGTACACGAATACTCATAGTAGCATTGTTCATAATAGCCAAAATGATTCCAAGCTAGGGTGTCTGACACATAAGTACAACCTGGTGAAGGAGTTCCTTCTGTTTATGTGTTGCTTTCAATGGTTAATGAATAAAGAAAACTGCCTTGGCCTAGGTGATAGGGCGGAACTTAGGTAGGTGGAGAAAACAGAACTGAATGCTGGGAGGAAGAAGGGCAGAGAGAGAGAGAAGCCATGGATCCTCCGCTTCAGAAGGATGCTAGTTAGAATCTCCGGTAAGCCACTGCCACGTGGCAATACACAGATTAATGGAGATGGGTTAAACTAATGTGTAAAAGTTAGCCAATAAGAAGTTAGAGCTAATGGCCAAGCAGTGTTTTAATTAATACAGTTTCTGTGTGGTTATTTCGGGTGCAAGCTAGCCAGGTGGCTGAGACAATCAAGGAGCCCCGGTCCTCATGTAACAATAACCCCAGCTGCTCAAGAAGCTGAGACCTGACTGGACTATGCAGTTAGCTCAGGACCAACCTGGGCAACTTAATGGGATCCTGTCTCAAAAAAAAAATAATAAAATAAGTAGGATAAAAAAATAATGAATGGTTGTAGAAATAGCTCAGTGGTAGAGTACTTACACAGCATTCACAAGGCTTTGCATTCAATCCCCAGTACCAAGATAAAAAAGAAAATAGAAACAACGCAAATGTAAATAAAAACAAAATGTGATTGGAGGAAGAAGACTGTTCACTTTTTTTCCCACTCAAACTCAGAGCAGCTGTCGTTACTTCTGTATGAGACTGGGCTCTCCAACATGCAGTCACAGAAGGATAGCCCTTTGAAGATTTATGTGCAATTAATGGTTGATAAAGACAGAGATTTTCTTCAGTAGTGTAGCCACTGGTAAGGTTCCTAATATGCTTCTGTTTCACACACACAAAAGTAAGCTGGGCAGTGGTGGTGCACATCTTTAATCCCAGCACTCAGGAGGCAGAGGCAGGCAGATCTCTGTGAGTTCAAGGCCAGCCTGGTCTACAGAGTGAGGGAATGTGGGAGGGAGGGACAAGGAAGGAAGGAAGGAAGGAAGGAAGGAAGGAAGGAAGGAAGGAAGGAAGGAAGGAAGGAAGGAAGGAAGGAAGGTTGCAGGAGTTTGCAGGTGTGGTCAGGGGGACAGCAGGGAGTGGTGAATATGAAATACATTGTATAATTGCATAAAAATGTCACACTGAGATCCACTATTATGGACAATATATGCTAATAAAACATTTTTTTTTGTTTTGGAGAAAGGGTTTTGCTGTAGATTTGCAGTCTGTCCTGGAACACGCTCAAACTCATAGAGATCCACCTGCCTCTGCTTCCCAAGTGCTGCAATTAAAGATGTGTACCACCACTGCCCAGCTGCGAATAAAACATTTTTTAAAAAGAAAAGAGAATGAACGCATTGGCACAGGAGACCACTTCTTGAATATAACCCCAGTATAACAGAAACTGAGAGAAACAATTAATAAATGGGACCTCCTGAAATTGAAAAACTTCTGTAAAGCATAGGACATGGTCAACAAGACAAAACAGAAGCCAACAGAATGGGAAAAGATCTTCACCAACCCCACATCAGACAGAGGGCTGATCTCCAAAATATACAAAGAACTCAAGAAATTGGACACCAAAAGAACAAATAATCCAATTTAAAAAAATGGAGTACAGACCTAAACAGAGAACTTTCAACAGAGGAATCTAAAATGGCTGAAAGACACTTAAGGAAATGTTCAACATCCTTAGTCATCAGAGAAA
>JAQHUG010000377.1:800102-839114 GCA_028555095.1 Dicrostonyx torquatus | reverse complement strand
GGGAGAAGATGAGCAAGGAAGTCAGGACCGTGAGGGGCTGGTCCACCCACTGAGACAGTATGCCTGATCTAATGGGAGCTCACCAAATCCTGCTGGCCTGAGACTGAAGGAGCATATGATCAAACTGGACTCTCTGAATGTGGCTGACAATGGGGGCAGACTGAGTAGCCATCGATAAGGACACTGGGACCTATCTCCTCTGCATGAATAGGCTTTTTGGGAACCTAGTCTATTTGGATACACACCTTCTTGGGCCAGGATGGAGGGGAGAGGGCCTTGGACTTTCCACAGGGCAGGGTATCCTGCCCTCTCTTAAGGAAGCAGGGGGAGGGAGGAGAGGTAGTGCAGGAGTGGGAGGGGACTGGAGAAGGAGAGAAAGTATAAATTTTTGGATAAAAAAATAAAAGAACTATATAGACTAGGTTCCCAAAAAGCTAATAGAAATTAGTTGCTTTAAATAGGGAACAGTTGGGAATATCTTAAGAAATCTATTGTAATATAGTCAAACTACTTCTGCAATAGAAATACAAAGAAACCAGGGTCTTGCACATGCATCATTAAGTTATATCCCCAGACCTCAAAAAAAGCATTGTTTTAGTGCTGAGGTGCAGTCTAGAGCCTTCTTTTTGATTTTTGGGGACAGGGTTTCTCTGTATAACAGTGCTGGCTGTCCTAGAACACACTATGCAGACCAGGCTGACATCTAAATCACAGACATCTGCCTGCTTCTGCCTCTCAAATGCTGGGATTAAAGGTGTGCACCACCACCGCCTGGCTCACCTCGCGCCTTCTTATGCATGCCTGCCTCCATCCCCATTTTTTTTGTTGTTGTTCTTCGTTTTGGTTTGAGGTTTTTTGAGAGAGTATCTCATGCTTTAGCTCAAGCTGATCTGACATTTATCATGTAGCTCAGGCTGACTTCTACCTCATGACAACCTTCTTGCTTCAACCCTCCAAGTGTTGGAATCCAAGGCACAGGCCACCATGACTACCTTCAAAAACTTTTTTGCTTAAGCACCAAAATTAGCCGCCCCTCTACCAAGTAACAAACCTAGATAGAGTTAATTATGTTAAAGTATTACCCAAATAGAATATGAAAGGCAGATACATCTGGCTACCTCCAGAAGTCATATTCATTCCTACCTTAAGCACATGGTACCAGACTGAGGTCCCACCAAAGTCAATGTGAAAATCTGTATAGCTATCACGCACACTCATGAGGCAGTACTTCTGTACATTCGGTCTCTCAAAGACACTTTCCTCTGGCCACAAGTTCTCCACCCATGACAACTTGCGAACAATCTTGGGTGTTTCCACAAGGTTTGAGAGCCTAGTAAAGAAGGTGAAAAGACATGTAAACTGACTGAAAATTGAAAGTTTAAGCCTGAATAAAATATCCTGGCCAGATAAGACAAACAAATCATTTTCTGTACAGAAACCAAAGGTATATGCAACACTTATTCCTATAAATTTGATCAGTAGTCTTTTAAAATTTATTTATTTTTATTTTATATGCATTGGTGTTTTGCCTGCATGTCTATCTACGTGAAGTGTCAGATCCCCTAGAACCAGAATTATAGACAGTTGTGAGCTGCTATGTGGGTGCTGGGTATTGAACCTGTTCCTGTGGAAGAGCAGCCAGTGCTCTTAACTGCTAAGTCATCTCTCCAGTCTTGATTTCAGTCTTATTCCATCAGATTCCTAAATCATAAGGCCTAGTAGAAAGTGCTCATTTCTACTACTAAATTGTCATAGTTATCATTTCACTTTCCATCTACTTATTCAGCACATATTTTATAATAGTTGCATTGTCCCTACCTTGATATCTTCTTTATGAAAAGCCCTTATACTACAGAAACCTCCTGGAGCTCAGTTCCATAAATCTGGCTGTTTTATCCTATATAAACTCACAAATCTTTTAGAACATTATACTCTCCCGTTTGTTTTGACCTTCAGGAAAGTCAATTAAACTCTGCAGTCCATCTCTACAAACTACTTAAACAAAGAATTATGCATTCATGTCTATAGCACATATCAACATGCGACCTAGTCCCCCGGCTTTATTTTCTGTGTGTTCCAGGGTTTTTTTTACCCTTTTCTGCATATCTTAAAGCTATTTCACAGGCTTTCTAGATGAGATGATATATAAAGCAACTATAGCTTTTAAATATCTTTAGATTCTTTAATCTTAAAAGCAACAGTAAGGGTTTTAATATTATGATTATGTTACTGTAGGAAACTGAAAAGTACATAGGACATTACTGTACACTATTTTTGCATCTTCTTGCAAATCTAACTTTTTAAAATTATCTCAAAGCTTAATATTCCAATAGTCAATAACCAGTAAGTTTTCTAATAACAAAAAGGTATGCTATGATTTCTTGATATTGACCACAGTTCTAAGTATATAAGTATAGACAGAATATTTTAAAGATTACAACCTTTCACTTTTAAACATAGGCAACCTACCTTTAGAAAAACGACTTATGTTTAATTTTTAGATTTTAGAATCTACTTCCAGAAACTGAGGACTTATCCTTCAGTTAGGACAGTTACGAGGCAAAAATATAAATACTAGGAAGAGTTCAAAGAAAGATTCCCTAAAATGAAGGAGACAAATTAAGTAGATACTGTACAATCTAGCTAATGTTAGAAATCCGAGAATAGTCATGCGGTAGTCATGCGGTAGTAGTATGTACATGCCTTTATCCCAGCACTTGGGAGGCAGAGGCAGGTGGATTTCTGTGAATTCGAGCCCACCCTACTCTACAATGAGAGTTCCAGGACTATACAGAGAAACCCTGTCTCAATAAACAAACAAACAAACAAACAAACAAACAAACAAACAAATAAATAAATGGAAAGAAAACTGGAGAACAAATTGGCTTAGGTATTAATAAAGTTGAATCAATACCCTAACAAAGTATTATACCACCTCCCCACATCCAAAGGAAGAAACAAACCAAAATATAAATTCAAGTATATCTACAAGTTTTAGATATACTTTTGTTAAACAGAAGGGTTTTTGTAACCTTTCCCATCTTACCTGGTATCAGAGAATTCCAAACTAATGACATTGAGGACTTTTTCTCTCTTTCCACTGTAATAATATTTCACAAAATCGCCGAGTTTCATCTTGCAGTCAGCCTGGCGGCCCACATCAATCACATCAATCTCTTTGTCAGAACCTAAAATAAAGAAATGAGTACCAAGTGAGCTCAGGGACAACAAGTTCTTATCACCTCACCAGCACCTAGAATGGACCTATATTCAGGAATTCTGTTTTCAGATACTTATGTGTTCAGAGCAGAGTAGGAATCTATCACACCTTCTTCTCAAGATCTGGGTGGAGGCCTATTAGGGACTCTCATATAGTCTATCAGCCATGGATATGCTTCTTTATTTCTTCTCTTCCACTCTCCTCACAAACTTACACTCCATACTATTACATACTATTTATTACTGGAGTAAGAACATATGTCAGAGAAAACATGATACCTAGCACGCATGATACATAGTACTTGCACGCGCGCACGCACACACACACACACAAATTAAGATGGAAAAGAGAGTAGAATTCTATCACTTTGCCCTGTCAAAGAATGACTTTGGGAAAGGCATTTCACATCATATTCTCAAGATGGCTAGAAAGCAAATATAAAAAGGCAGACTATAGAAGTGACTCAAGTCCTTTTGTTTCTGTTATGTTTGAGGCTCTCTTTATGTAGCCTTGGCTATCCTGGAAGTCACTATGGATTGGACTCAAATTCACAGATAATCTGACTGTCTCTGTTTTCCAGGTGCTGGGCTTAAAGGTAGTATATGCCACCACACCAAGTATGACTCAAGTCTTGATGGGAACAGGTTAATATCATGGTTAAAAGTGTCTGTGGTGTCTTACCAACATAGTGTTCCACATCCCTCACAGTGAATGATGGAGAAGGTAGCGTCATTCCCAATCCATCCTTCTTCAATACGAGGATAGGCACACTGAAACTATTCTCTTCCAGGAATTCCACTGTTAGCTGACTTCCCGTGGGCTTCAGAATCACTTCATCTGAGCTGTGTGGGTCAGAGGAGAGAAACCTTGACTTTGAGATTTTGTTCACTAAAGGTCTTAATGGCCTCTCACGTAAAGGGGATAGTCTTCCTGAGGGAGTCTTATATGGGGTGACAATTAATGGCTTAAACCTAATGTGCCAAGAAAGAAAGGACCTCTCCAAAGCAGGAGACAAGGTCATTGTCAGAGGTGGGAATATATGGTGAACAGATTGTTTTTCTCTGAACAACAAAGGAAACTAGTCAATAGCTTACCTAAGGAAAGATATAATTAGCAATTTTGACTCATTTGTTCTAACCCAGAATAGCAACATCCAATTTAAAATGTTAGTGAAGAGAACAAAGACTGAGTTTTTACAAAACAGTATATAAACACTTTCTCAATACATGTACTTATGGAAATTCTTTTTTAAATTTTTCATAAAATATATTTTATGATATTCTTTCCCCTCCCTCAACTCCTAGGCATGATAGAAAAAAAGATAGTAGATACATGGAGGTACAGATTAATACCACAGCATTTACTTAGCTTGCATTGAGGCTATGATTTCAATCTCCAGAACCAAAAAGAAAATGAAAGAAAAAATAGACTATGAAGAAAAGGAAAATGAATCGTATCGAAACAAACATATTAAGCTCAGTATCTGTTTCACTTTCTATGTAGTTCTAGATGGCCCAAAAATTAAAGTGCAAAAAGTAAAGCCATAAAGGTACTAGGGAAAACATCTAAGAGATAAGACCCAGCTGCTACTAAAATGGTTAATAAATAAATTGATCTGCATTAAATACTAAAACTCTCTGCAAAGAAAGCTGTTATAAATTAGTTTTCTTCAGTGGAGTCTCACTGGGTATATTAACCACACTTAAGGGTAGGTTCCATGACCAGCAGTAGATGGCCAACACCAAACAAATTCAAAGGTATTTTTGTAGATATTTTTGTTTCATATTGCTTTGTTAGGGCTTTTTTCTTTTTTGGTCTTGTCTTTTCTTGATTTAATGTTTTGTGGTGTTTTTTATGTGTATGTAGGAGGGCACAGAGAGATTTTCTTGTGGGGTTGTTTGGTTTTAATTGTATGGTTTTTTTCTAAAGAGAAAAAAAGTGCAGAGTTGGGAGGGTGAGAAAGATCTGGGAGGAATTGGGAGGGGGGAAAAGCATGATCACAATATGTTACACGAAAAAAATTCTCAATAAAAATATGATAAATGCTTTAGAAAACAAGGAAAACTGTCAATAAAGAAGACTCATAAATAGCCAGGCAAGGGTGGTATACACCTTTAACCCCTGCACTCAGGAGGCAGAGGCAGAGGCAGGCAGATCCCTATGAGTTTGAGACCTGCCTAGTCTAGACAGTGAGTTCCAGGACTGCCAGGGCAACACAGAGAAACCTTATCTTGAAAAACCAAAACCAAACAAAGGAGTCATAAATATACAAAAATCAACCTCTTTAATTAAGGTAGCAAAAGTTAAAATAAAAAGATTTCACTAAATTTTGATTAAAACAAAAAGTTTAACATTTAAAAAAACTATTGGCCAGGATATAGTAAAATCAGAGCCTTGACAAAATGTCTGTATATAAAACTGTACAACCTTTATGCAAACAATTGGCAGTATTTACAGATTCTTTAGGCATATTCTTTTGACCTAACAATTTCACTTTCACATAGTTAAATCTACAACTGTACTTGGCACATATGTAAAAAACTCAAGTACAAAAATATTCACTGAGGCTTCAAATATAGATAGCCCAGTAGTATGGTAGTTGCCTAGCATGCATAAGGCCTAGGTTCAATTTTTACCACTGAAAACTAAAGATATTAACTACAGAAGCTTTCTCAATAACAGTATAATACTGGAATCAATTTAAATAGCCATCAATAAAAGACTGGTTAAATAAATATATATATATATATCCATTCAATGAAATACTAAATGACCATGAATGGGAATAAAGAATATCTTCATAAGATTTTTGGATTATATATTTGTGATTATATGTCTAAGACATATAATTTAGGTTTAAAAAAAGTAATGTACAAAACATAGTGTCTCCACTGTTTCAAAAAATAAAGAAGGACACACAAACACATATATGTGGATGCAAAGAATATTTTTGAAAGAATGTAAAAGAAATTAGCTGACATAGGTAGAAGAAAGGATCTGAGGGGCCTGAGGTAGAAAGGGGACTGACAGCCTTTAAATTTTTTTTAAACCAATATATTAGAAAAATAATCTAAATAACACTTGAAAAACAGGAAACCTGAAAACAATCCAATGAATTTAAAAACCACACAATATTTATTTAATTTCCAACTCATTGTTTTTGTTCAAAAAGTACTTAATTTGTTCTTGATAAACCCAGGTTAATTGAAAAAAAAATTTTTGGCTGAAAAAAATACAAAACATCAGAATGTTTTAGTGTTAAAGTTTTCTCTCCTCTATAATGAGAGAATTAAATTTGCTGATCATTAAAAATTCTTCAAGACATTAAATGGAAGACTGTTATGAGTATGGAAGAGGAAAGGGGGAGGGAATAAGAAAGGGTCACTGAATAGGGGACTATGATCAAAGTACATTTTGTAACATATGGAAATGTCATAACAAAGCACATTACTTCATAAAATATGCACAGGGGAAAACAAAAAGAATTCTTCCAATTCTAGCATTCCTCAGATGCTTATAAATTGACTAAGACAAATGTTACTTCCCAACTACTGCAGATTTTTGTAAATAGACCATAATGTACTCTAAACATCAAGTGAAACTCTAGTCACTGTTACTTAGAAACTGACCAAAACAGAAGTTTCCACCCATAGGAGATTTTGCAGGGCCCAGAAGATATGCAGACCTGAGAGAAGCACTGTCAGTTGAGAAGCTAAAGGAAAATATGTTCAGCTTTCCATAGCCCTGATGCTTAATATTCCTTTGGACAAATAGTCCTCACCTGTCGAAAGTCCTACCCCGGAGTTCTCGAATAAACATAGAGCTCCCAGTCTTCACTGGTTTTCCCTTGTGAGTATCATGCCCTTTGGAAGACACACGGCGTTTCTTCACTAAACCAGAAAAAGACAAGAGGTCATGAGTTAGAATGGCCAGGAGCTAAGATTCCAAGAACAAAGGCCTCCATACTCAATAGGTTATTTTCTAATCTAAAACCCCAGGAGGCATCTAGAATTAGAGACTCTCTTATACTCAGAAAAGTTCCTGGGGAAAAGAGTGTGCTTCCTCTAGGCAGTTGCTAAATAGGGAGGGAGATAAAACTATGTACTTTTGTCCTCTCAGTGCAATAGCTGCAGGCACACCGAACTTGCATAAGAAGTAATATCTGAGACACTCAGGCAAAGGCAATTTGCACAAAGGCAAATGCTCTCCAAAACTACCTTTGATTTGTTTCTCCCCTTGATCACTTCCTGATGAAAACTCTAACATCTACTTACTAATGGAGGGTCCATGTAAGACCTCACAGTTGGGGCAATGGTATAGGTCGATATCAGCAGCTTTCTCCTCCTCAACACCAACACAACTGGAAAAGAAGAAACATTGCCAAGGTTTATAAGATTTTTTCTTTTAAAAGTTCTAGAACAGTGAGTACTGCATAGCACATGTGTCTATTTATATTAATTAAAATTAAGAAAAATTGGGGGCTTGAGAGAGATCGCTCAGCAGTAAAAAGCACTAGCTGCTCTTCCAAAACACTGAAAAGACTGGGGTTTGATTCCTAGTACCCAGATGACAGTCCACAATCCTCTCTAACTCCAGTTCCAGGGGATCTTCCTGCCTATACTAGTACTAGACACATGTGGGTAATATATATATATATATATATATAAATTAAATTTTAAAAATTTTAATATTAAGTAAAATTTAAAAGTAGTTCTTTATCATCCTAGCTATATTTCGCCAGCCACATGCAGTTAGCAGCTACTATATCATGCAGACTACTACAAAACATTTTCATTAATGCTAAATTCTACTGGTCTAAAACAATGATGACAAAATGTCATTAAAACTTCATTAAAGTTGGGCAGTGGTAACATATGCCTTTAATCCTAGCACTCAGGAGACATAGGAAGGCAGATCTCTGTGAGTTCGAGGCCAGACTGATCTTCAAAGCAAGTTCTAGGACAGCCAGAGCTGTTTACAGAGAAACCTTGTTTTATGAAACAAACAAGCAAAACCTCATTAGGTTCAGAATGATCAAAGCTGAAAGAAACTAGAGCATCCATATGTGAATGAGCAGAAATATATAAACCAAATAAGTAATTCTAAATGTTTCAAATAGCCACATTTAAAAGACAAAAAGAGCCTGATGTTCTCATCCAAACTTCTAATTTCCACATTCTGACATTCTGGAGGCAGAGGCAGGATTATCATGTGTTTCTGGCTACCCTCAAATATTAGACCAGCCTGGGCTATATAGGAAAAACATGTCTCAAAATATTAAAAAACAGGTCTTATTTTAATGACATTTTATCTTGCTTTATGCATCCAAAATACTATTTCTTTCTTTCTTTTCTTCTTTTTTTTTTGTTTTTGTTTTTTTTTCAAGACAGGGCTCCTCTGCAACTGCCCTTGGCTGTCCTGGAATTCAAAAAGATCCACCTGCCTATGCCTCCCTAGTACTTAGATTAACACCGAACAACCACATCCAGCTCCAAAATACTATTTCAACAGAGAACCCAAATTTAGAAATTTGCTTAGATAATTTATTAAATAAAATTACTAGAAATATTTCATAGCCAACAACAACTATGAATGAAGAATTTTAGGTGCTCTTTTGCAGCTTCATTTGAATTTTCTACTTGCTACAATGACCACGTTATTTCATATTTTAAAGTTTAAGAGAGATTTAATTTTGTATGCTTGTACATAAAGCAGTAGTTTCACATACTAAATGCTTCCCTCACAAAGGAAGGTGACAAGAACCCTTCAAATCATTAAATGCTTAATTTTTTTTTATTAACCACATACAGCGAGGTGCATAAAATCATGGTAGAGCTCAAATTATTTCAGCCAAGATCATGACAAATTTCCTGAAATCAAGTCCCTTTTATCTTTCCAACTCTATGTCTATAAACCTGTAGGATGTCAAGAAATCAGGAAACCATTAACTTTGTAGAGGTTAGAGGAGTCAAGCAGATAATGTACATAAAAGTCATAGCACAATGAACACAGAGACAGGCACAGAGTAAATGATATTGCTTTTTACCAAATCCAGATATCACTCCTCACTACCCTAAAGCTTTCTGTTTTTCCCCTTCAAGAAACACTTGCCAGGCTTGGTGGTACACGCATTCTGTGGTTGTTTGAATAATGCCCCCCACAGGCTCATATGTTTGGATACTTGATCCCCGGACTGCGGAACTATTTAGGAAGGACGGGGTGTAACCTTGTTGGAGGAGGTGTGTCACTGGAGGCAGGCTTTGAGGTTTTAACAGACTCCAACCATCCCCAGTGTGCTCTCTAATGCCAGCTTAAGGTTTAAGGTGTGAGTTCTCAGGTATTTTTGCTGCCTTGCCTTCTCTCTGACCATTATAAATGCGGATCCTCTGGAACTATAAGCTCTAATTCAAAGCTTTCTTTCATAAGTTGCTTTGGTCATGGTGTTTTATCACAGTAATATAAAAGTAACTAATATACCAGTAATCTAAGAACTTCAGAGATGGGAGCAGGGGAATCAGGAGGCCTGCTTTGGTTAGATTAAACCCATTTAAAACCAAAATACATCTAAGAGAGACATACATGAATCTAATCTACATGGGAAGTAGAAAAAGACAAGATCTCCTGAGTAAATTGGGAGCATGAGGACCACGGGAGAGGGTAGAAGGGGAGGCGAGAGGAAGAGGGAGTGGAGAAAAATGTATTGCTCAATTAAAAAACAATAAAATAAAATAAAACCAAAATACAAAAAAAAAACCTTTACTTTCCAAGTTTAACCAAACATAGTTTTTCTACAAGGAAACTATTTTCTCCATACTAGTACCACTCAAAGTGTAATCCATAGTCCAATATTGATCTGTGAACTGTTGATTACAGATCTTTGTTAACTACAGAAAGTGAGAATAGGTATAACTTCTCAGCAATCTGACAGGATGCTTTAATAGCCATTGAATCTAATAATGAAAATTTTATTATATTGCTTTTTGTTCACATTATATTTCTAGTCATTCTTTTTATTCTACAAAATCCATTTGTTATAGAATGAAAATAAAGGAAACTATTTCCTGGTTCTTCATCATAGAGTCTAAGGATCAATGTGTTAAGAGCTCTATCAGATGGAAACCTTGTATTCTTCCAGGCGTTGACAACTCAGGGAAGTTCAGTAGATGACCTTTTTAAACTCTCGTGTGAGAATTTGAGATTATCTCTACTCTGTGCCTTAGTTTCTTTTTCTGTCACCATGACAGAATGTCATGAACAAAAACAACTTAAGGACAGCTCATAGTTCACAATTCAAAAGGTACATGTCAGTAGGAAAGTCAAGGCAGCAGGTACTGAAAACATCTGGTCACATTGAGTCCAGGTCAGGAAGAACACAATGAATATCTACTGTTGCTCAGTTCCTTTTCTGTTTACATCACTCAGAAAAGTGCCACTCACAGTGAGCAGGTCTTCTACTTCAATTAAAATATAATCAATATAATTTCCCACAGGCATGCTAAGGTCCAACTCCCAGTGATTCTAGTTTTCATCAAGTTAACAACTAATGTTAACCCATCAGGCCTTGTGTGAGATAATGACTGTTCCTCTTTAAGTTTCATACCAGGCTGTCATCCACTTCCTGTTCTTCTTTACTTCCAGTTACCCTTCTCCCCAACACATCCCTTCACTCAAAGAAGAATCTGCTCACAGATTTTTCTTCACCCCAAATCTTTTCAATATTCAACCTAGTATCAATATTAGCATGGGGACCCAACTTCCTGGGTTCATTCTTCTTTGATCTTATCATCTTCAGATAGTTACCCCAACTCTCATTTCAGCTACTCGCATGACCATCCCCCAGATTTTGTCCAGCAGTTGTTTCTTCACCTCTGGAATATGAAATACATGCTCCATTTCTTGGATTTTCCAATCCAGGTCTCACTACACCTGTTCTTTGTTCACACACACACAAAAACCCTAGCTGCTCCTACTTTTCACCCACTCTTTATTTAATTTGTTCTGTTGTTGTTGTTTGAAACGAGGTCTACTGTGTAGTCCTGGATGGCCTGAAACTCAGAGATCTGTTTCTGCCTCCTGGCACCAGGATTAAAGGCCTGTGCTACAAAACTACACTCAGTGTATTCCCTTTAACTTTATGCTTTGCTTTCAGACAAGGTCTTACTGTATAATTTAGGGTAACCTTGAACTCATAATCCTTATGCCTCAGTTCCTGAATAATGGGATTACAAACAAGCACTGGGATTACAGGCCTATGACACCAAACCCCTGCCAAATCCACCTATTCTTGACTTCAACCTATCTAGCTTAAATTGCACCATTCTTCACTTGCCCTACTACCGTGCATCATATTTACAAACCTATCCCTAGCTCAATCCCACTATCTAACACTAGACTACTGAGCATGTTGGATTAAAAAATAATAATAATCACCCATTGAACTGGAGGCAAAATAAATTCACTGTCTAAAATACATAAATTATGTTGCTTGACAATCCTCCTACAATTTCCTACTTAGCTCTTTCCATCCCACAATCCACAGTAAACTTCAAATCTTGATCCCACTATCTCTCCCTTTTCTCCATGCAAATGATTTACTTCCTTCTTGGAAAAAAAAACAGAAATGAAATAAACAACTAATTTGACTTCCTAGTACCAACTCCACTTTCTTCACCCATCCTTTCCTCCTAAAGTCAGGATTTGAATCTAGGTAATATATCTTTTTACTTCCTCAAATAATTGTCTCTTCTTTCTAAAGTATCTCCAATCTCTTACCCTATTTCTTTCTCTCCTTTCTTTACAATATCATTTAAACAAGCGCACTGACCTTAATGAACAACAACAAAAAAACCTCATTCTACTTTTCTTTCATCTCCTCTTGTCTGCTCCCCCTCTGACAGTTTAAAGTCAAACATCTTTCTACACTCACATAGATCAAAATGACTTTTTAAAAAAAAAATGGGTAACAGGTAAACATGGTACAAAACTTAAGAACAATGGTATAAAATTCAAAAGATCAGCTCTATATCCTAATTCTTTTTGTTTGTTTGCTTGTTTGAGACAGGGTTTCTCTGTGTAAAAGCACTAGCTGTCCTTGTCTCTTGTAGACCAGGTTGGCCTCAAACTGGTAGAGAGCCACCTGTCTCTTCCTCCTGAGTGCTGGGATTAAAGGCATGCGCTGCCACCACCACCCAGTTCTATATCCAAATTCTTTATCAGTTATAGTCTTCTGTCATTCTTATTGTTGCTGCCCTAATACAGGTTGTTATGATCTCTAACTAGAATTATTGGCCTGTTCACCTAACTAGATTCCAAGCCTCTACTCTGTGTCCACAACAAATGAATTTACATACTAAAGCAATAATTTAAAAAAACACAAGTGTGGGGTTGAGAGATGGCTCAGCAATTAAGAGTGCTTATTGTTTTTGCCGAGGATCCAGAAACTCCAGTTCCAAGAGATTCAATATTCTCTTTTGACCTTCTCGGGCTTCTGCACACAAATTGTGTACATACACATACACTCAGGTATACAAAAACACATAAAATCAATTAATTAAGTAAATAAAAATGTGATCTTATTATCTCATCCTTAAAACCCTTCAAAAGCTCCCTATTTTTCTTTTTTAACTTTTTAAAAATTTTATGTGTATGTGTATGGAAGCTATCCTTGGAAGCCAGAAGAGGGCATTGGAACCCCTGAAGCTGAGGTTGACAAGTAGTTGTGAACTACCCGACATGGGTGCTAGGATTTGAACTCAGTTCCTCTGGAACAGTTCTTAGCCGCTGAGCCATCTCTCTAGACCCTCCCTATTTTTCTTGAAGAATGAATTGACCAGACTTACAATAGTGGCACACACCTTTAATCCCAGCACTTCAAAAAACTCTAGGCGAGGCCAGCCTGATCTACAAAGTGAGTTCAGGGAGACCCAGAACTGTTACACAAAAGAAACCTTTTGTCTAGAAAAACCAAAAATGAATTGAACCTGGTCTAAAACAGCCCTGTCTGTCTGGTCTCACTTTTTATCCCTTACACATAGTGCCAGTTATATAAATGAAAATATTTACTGCAAAAAAAAAAAGCAAGCGTTTCTTCTTCAGAAAAATAAAAAAGCTTTTTCATTTCTCAGGCTACCATAGCGTGGTAATCTGAATCCATGTTCCTGGGCATCCGAATACTTAGTCCACAACTGATTACACTGTTTAGGTAGTCTTAGGAGGTGTGGTCTGGCTGGAGAAAGTTTGTCATTGGGGGTGGGCTCTGAGGTTTCAAAAGCCATGTGCTTTCTCTGCTTGCTGCTTTTCCTGCTGCTATGCGTGGTGATTTCTTCTATGCCTCTACTATCATGATGGTGATGGACTCTTATCCCTCCAGAACCGTAAACCCAAATAAACCCTTCTTTTTTTAAATTGCTTCAGTTATAGTGTTTTCTCTCAGAAATAGAAAAGTAACTAATACACAAGAATTTCAGTTGTTACTATTGTTTGTTTTGTGGCTGGGGACTAAACCTAGGGCCAGACATACTAGGCAAATGCTCTGTCACTTAGTTAAAACTCTAGCTCAGGCGGTGGTGGTGCACACTTTTAATCCCACTCGGGAGGCAGATGCAGGTGGATCTCTGTGAGGTCGAGACCAGCCTGGTCTACAAG
Organism: Dicrostonyx torquatus; assembly: GCA_028555095.1. Lineage (NCBI taxonomy): Eukaryota > Metazoa > Chordata > Mammalia > Rodentia > Cricetidae > Dicrostonyx > Dicrostonyx torquatus. Next base: position 825,250 of record JAQHUG010000377.1, on the reverse strand, counting down.
AGCTAGTTCCAGGACAGGCTCCAAAGCCACAGAGAAACCCTGTCTCAAAAACCCAAAAAACTCTAGCTCAATTTCGACTTTTGAAATAGGGTCTCAAGCCTAGCATAGTGGTGCATGTCTTTAATCCTAGTACTTAGGAGACTAAGACAGTTGGATTTCTGTTGAGCTCAAGTCAGGCTGGTCTACATAATGAGTTCCAGGACAGTCAAATTGGAACCAAGTGGGACTCAAAGATCAGAGGTGCCAGAACAGTGGCAAGTTTTAAAAAGTCTATCTGGTTTCCTATCTCAGACCTGTATTCAGACCTCAAAAGGTGGTGGGAGGTGGATCAGAGGAGTTCAAGGTCACCCCTCAGCTACAGAGACAAGTTTGAAGAAAGTTGAGCTATGTAAGAGCCTTTCTCAAAAAACCAAAACAAGGGCTGGCAAGATGATTCAGCAGGTAAAAAGCATCTGCCTCAAAGCCAGAAGACCTGAGTTCAGTCCCAAGAATTTATGTAGTGGTAGAAGGAGAATCAACTCTACAAAATTGTTCTCTAAACTTTGTATGCATGCCTCTCTGCCCCACTACAACATGTGAGCAACACACACACATATACACACTTTAAAAACAAAATCCCATTTCATGTAAGTGTAGGCTGAAAGGAAAGGGATGACAGCTGGGTGTAGTTCAATGACAGAATGACTGGAATTGCCTGGGTTTGAGCACAGCAAAAAGAAAGTGGGGTAAAAATATATACAAAATCACCCTTAATCAAAAGAAAGTAGGAGTGAATATATATTTGTTTTTTGAGACAGGGTTTCTCTGTGTAGCTCTGTAGACCAGGCCTGCTTCTGCCTCTCAAGTATTGGGATTAAAGGTGTATACCACCACCACCAAGTGGGAGTGGGTATATTAGTATCAGATGAATACCTATGAAACGAGACCAGCAAGATTGGTCAGACAGTAAAAGTGCTTGCCATGTAAGCCTGACGACCTGAGTTAGATCTCCAGATTCAATGTAAAAAACAGGTTTAAAGTGGTGCACATCTATAATCCTACTAGTCTCTCCTACAGGTAGGAATGAGAGAATCACCTAGAAGTTCACAGGCCAGCTAGCCCAGAGTACACAGCAAGGCAGAAACAAGAGATCCTGCTTCAACATGACTGAAGGAAACGATCATCTTCTGAAAGTTTTCCTATGACCTCCACACAAGTGCATGGCAAATGTATGCCCTCACTATTACACATATGTCAAAATATATACACACAATAATAAGAGTCAAATTCTGAAAAATGAAAGGATAAAAAAGAGGATTGACAAACAGCTAGACAGGGTAAAGGGGCATGTTCTGCAAGCCTGATGGCCTGAGTTTGATCCCAGGGACCCACATAGTAGAAAGGGAGAACTGACTTCATCAAGTTGTCCTTTGATCTCCACATGAGCACCATGGCACACACATGCACGAATGCTCACACACAGAGGGAAGGTAAAAGGGAGGAAGGAGAGGAGGCAGGGGGAGGAAAGGAAGGAATAAATGGAACCAAAAAAATATTAAAAGATTAATTCAGGCATGTCCCTTTAGCAAAATAGTACTAGGGCCTATAACTTCCTTAACTATAGGTCTTAGCCACGTTTATAGAACAAAACATGAGTTTCCCACGTGGAATAAGTCCAATTAGAACTTTTGGTTACCTCCATTGCAGTCATGCAACTACTGAACCAATGAACATATCTTGCCAGGTCAGTCATTATTGTAGCTCACAGATTCAGAGCTGGCAAAGGCTGTTGATGGTCTTTCTTCCCCAGCAGACTACAAAAACACTTTCTGATACTATGAAAGTTAGCTAGTAAGAAGAATGCTTCCAAGTCAGAACCAGCTTGAATTTTCTATGTCCTGTGATCAAAGTATATGGTATGTTCAGCAATAGGATCTTACCAACAAGTTCTAATGAGTAACCAAGAGCAATGATAATACCCTGTATTGCTTTTTTGGGAGGAAAGGGGTCTCTACCTGGCACTGGGATTTTTGATAATCTATAGCTTTTGGAATGAGCATTATCCCTCCACATAGGGTAACTTGAATTAAACTTATCTATATGCATGTATGTACATATAATAGGAAGCTTATAAAACAGCATTTTTTATATGACTTTTTCAAATATCTTTAGTGTTGGTTATCCCTCTACCTCTCCAACTCTACCCTCATTTCCCACTCCCCACTTAAACCTTTACCTCCATGATTCACTTTTCCTTCATTATACTGTCTTCTTAATGTTTCTAAATATCTATGGATCCCTCATCAGAAGTTTCTCTATGTAGCGAATGATATTTAATACAGAGACTCACAACTGGTCAAAATGCAGAGAATAAGTCACTGTGGAGTGCTCAGCCGTAAATGAAACATCTATATCACACACACACACTCCCAAAGTTCAGGGAACATAGTGGAAGGGGAAGAAAAGTTTTAAAAATAGGGAACTTATCACACCCTTTCCCTAAAGGTTCAGGGAGCATTGTGGAAGAAGATGCACAAAAATTATAATGGGGAAGACTGCTGTGAAATAATGTCTTCTGGACAGGATAAAGTCGTTGTACTCATAAGACCACAACAGATATGGTAGTCAGCACAGCACAAAATCTACATAAAACTGGCAGGCCTTGGAGGCGCACACCTTTACTCCCAGCACTCAGGAAGCAGAGGCAGGCAGATCTCTGTGAGTTTGAGGTCAGTCTGGTCTACAGAGCAAGTTCCAGGACAGGCTCCAAATCTATACAGAGAAACCCTAGCTAGAAAAACCAAAAAATACAAAAATAACCTGCATAAAACCAAGCTAATTAAAACTCCAGCACAGTGCCAGCACACATCTTTAATCCTAGCACTCAGGAGGCAGGGGCAGGCAGATCTCTGAAGCCAGCCTGGTCTAGAGTTAATTCCGCAACAGCCAGGGCTGTTACATAGAAAAACCCTGCCTCAAAAATAAATAAATAAATAAACAAATAAATGATGAAAAGAAAATGCCATAAGATCCATTATATGCCAATAAAAAAACTAACATGTAGCCGGGCGGTGGTGGCGCACGCCTTTAATCCCAGCACTCGGGAGGCAGAGGGAGGCGGATCTCTGTGAGTTCGAGACCAACCTGGTCTACAAGAGCTAGTTCCAGGACAGGCTCCAAAGCCACAGAGAAACCCTGTCTCGAAAAAACCAAAAAAAAAAAAACTAACATGTATATAATAATTTCTATTTAAACTATCATAATTATTATCAGGAAAACTAAGGCCGCACAGAGATTAAACACTTTGACAACAATTGATGTATATTAACAATAATGTTATTTCATCCATCCTCCAATATCAGATGTTATCATACTCTATGGAAGGAGAAGAAATTGATATTTCCTTAAATTTATGTTTCTCAAATGTGGGCCTCATTTACCTATTGAATCAGAAACTGTGGTTGAAATCTATCTTGCTTTCTTAATTGGTCTTTCAAATAATTGTGATGCACACTAAAAGACTCTGCTCTACAAATCAAGAGTGTTTTGCACAACTCAACTGCCTTACAAGATGAATGAAACTATTTGACATTTCTTTTCTAACTTTGAGAACATTGTCTCTAGAGTCAGAAAATCTGAAACGCCAATCTACACTCAGAAAGTCACTTAACCTCCACAGAATGTTTTTTTTTCTTTTAGAGACAGAATTCATTCTAGAGACCAGGCTGCCTCTGCCTCACAAATGCTGGAACTAAAGACATGGTGGCCACCACCCCCTGGCAGGTCCAGATTTTTATCATCAAAATAGGATAGTTGTCTTTCTTCACTTCCACTCCGGGTAGTAACTTGTTATTATGCACCATAATCCTTAACTGAACTTCAAAAGTCTATCAAAGGTGTGACAGATTTCTATAATCTCTAGGTATTTGTGGACATAAAATCTGTGAGATTGGGGCAGGAGAAATGGCTCAGTGATAAGAGGGCTTGCGCTGCAAGTCTGAGGACCTTGGAAAACAGATCCTAGTACTTAGGAAAAACTCAGGTATGGAAGTAACCCAAGTTCCATGAGGGGCAAAAGCAGGAAGAAGGGAAGAAGGGAATTGCTAGTCATCATTTTAACTGAAGATCCAGAGAGAGACTGTCTCAAGGAAATAAACCAGAAAGTGATGATACAACAAAACACTTACTGTCCTTCTTTGGCCTCTGTGGGCTCACAAGTATATGCTAATACTCATACACATACAAGCACACACATAATCACACGACACACACACTGGGTCTGCATGATTAACTATTGTAAGCAATGATGAAAAGTCCACAATATTTAGTAATTTCCAACTGTGCTAAAGTAAAACCTTAGAGTACAATGAGCACATCAAGGTAAGGGTATACTGAGTAAGCAAGAGCAGTTAGCTGCCCATTAAGGATCTGGTTTTTAAGCTAAGTTCCTTGTTCTCTGGCAGCCCACAGAAAGAAGCAGAAGAGATTTTTAAAACTGGATGCTTTCAAGAAACTTGTGTCAGAATGTACAAACAAAATCAGAATACACCTTAGAAATGTGATTAAAGACAGATCTGGCCAATAAACCTATAATTAAGTTTCAGCTGGGCAGTGGTGGCATATGCCTTTAATCCCAACACTCAAGAGGAAGAGGCAGATAGATCTCTGTGAGTTCGAGACCAGTCTGGTCTACAAAGCGAGTTACAGGAAAGCCAGGGCTGTTACATAGAAAAATCCTGTCTTGAAAAACAAAACAAAACAAAAACTTCTTAAGTTTCAATAGCTAATATAAGAAAACAAATAATGTAAACATATAAACATAAAGGGAATGACCAAGTAACTGGGGCCAAACATACACATGACAAGGTATCAGAAACACATTTTAGATGACTATTTAACAACCTGGCAGATGCCCACATTATAATATTACTTGTGGGGGCAGGAGGCCACAAAATGGTATTTATGATATAATCCTAACCTATAAAAACAGACATTATAAATCAAAAGACAAGAGTTAGTACAGCAACGTAATTAACAGTGAATTGTACCTAACAGACTAATAGATGATTTTTTTATTTCCGTCTAATACTTTCTGCATTTTCTATAATGGACATGTCTCGCTTGTACAATAAGAACTTTTATATGCACAGGCCAGCCTTGAACTTGCAATTCTTCTTCCTCGGTCTCCAAAGTAGCTGTAATTACAGTCCTGTGCCTCAAAGCCCAGTTTAAAAAAATCATTCTTTTAAAAATCTGGGTTGGGGCTAATGAGATGGCTCAGCAGGTGGTGCTTGTCACCTGGTCTCACTTGGTAGAAGGAGAAAACTGACTCCTGCAAATTGTCCTCTGACCTCCACATGTATATCATGCCATACATGCACACAAGCAAGCCTGTTTACATACACACATACAAATAAATATATGTAATTTTAAAATCTAACTTTCAGGAACTAGAGTGATGGCTCAGTGGATAAAGAATGTTTGCTATGAAAGCAAGAGGACCTGAGTTCAAATTCCCAAAACCAACATAAAACTGAGCATAGCCACAAGTTGCATTACCTTAGCACTGAGGGGAAACTGCCAAGTGGGATTTTCTGGAGCTCACTAGCCAGCTAGCCTAATCCAAATTCTAGGTTTAGTGTGAGAGAGTGTGCTGCTGTGAGTATGGTGTACATGCATCCCTGTGTGTACATGCATGGACTTGAAGAGGATGTCAGGTATGTTACTCACAGCAGCACACTCTCTCACAGATCTAACTTTTAGGATGGGGAGAAGGCTCAGTGAGCAAAATGCTTACTAGACAAACAGGATCTCCTGAATAGATACAAAAACTTTCGAGTACATGTAATCTCAGTGGTGGGGAGACAAAAATGAGAAGATTCTTGGGTCTCTTTGGTCAGCCAGCCTAGCCTACTCATAAAATACCAGGCCAATGAGAGACCGTATCTCAAAAAAATAAGGTGGGTGGCTCCTAAGCAATGAAGTCTGAGATTGACCTCTGGCCTCCACATACACACACCCAAGTGTACTCACCCACAAACATAATAAACACATACACAGCAGAAAAAAATTTTTAACTTTCAGACTTGGGTATAGACAAAATAATTTATGGAATGTCAGTTATGGAGTCAGACACAGAATGAGTACTTAGGAAGCATTCATTCCTGTTTTCTGCTCCCAAATAGCTATACTGTAAGCAAAAAGCTATTTTTCCAGATACTGAACTAGCACACTTCATATACAACCCAAACTAACGGCCATAGTGCAATAGCTTTTTCATGAAGACTCCTTCATTTATTCAAAAACATATTCAACATCTATTGCATGTTTAGCATTGAACCAGATTCTAAAAATACTAAAAATAAGAAAAAGATACCTGTATTCCCAGGCAGTGACACAGACATGTGTGTAACTATAAGATAAAAATTTTAAATCAAGATGTATACAAAGCACAAGAGGAATCCAGAGGAAGAAATATTCTGTGAGCTGTATAGGGGAGGGCATCAAAGGTATGGTATGTGCAAAAACAAAGGAGCATAAAGAGGAGAGTCTCCCAGGGTTGGAGGTAATTTAGCTTTGCTAGGTCATAAAGAACAAGGCTGGCATAAGGGGCTCATACTTTTAATTCCCACACTTGGGAAGTAGAGGCATGTGAATCTCTGTGATACCAAGGCCAGCCTGAACTACATTTTAAGTTGCAGACCAGCCAGGCTAAGTAGTGAGACCCTGTATCCCAAAACAAGGGGGTAAGCATAACAGGAAACTAGATTAACTAAGTAGATCATAAAAGGTCTGTCTCTCACAGGAAAAAAAAAACGTGAATTTTACTCTGCAGGGGAACCATTGAGAGAATTTAAGCTGAGTGACACCTGATCAACACTATTAAAAACAACCAGGGATATTAACTTCTTTTGGGTATGTGTGATACTGGGAATTGAACCCAGTCTCTTATACATGCTAGGTAAGAGGTTACCGCTAAGTTATATCCCAAGCTCTTTACATTATTTTCATTTTGAGAAAGAATCTTGCTAACTTGCCCATGCTGTCCATCAACTGGCTCTATAGTTCAGGCAGGCCTTGAACATGAGACCCACTGACCTCAGTCAGTAAATTATAGAGGATTGCAAATTAGACAGGACTTCCTTCAGAAAGCTGGGATTATAAATTCATGCCACCATGCCTGGCTACAATTTTTTTTTTGAGACAAGGTATCATGTGTCCCAAGCTGGCATGGAACTACTATGTCACTCCCAAATCATGAGATTACAAGTGTATTGCCATCACACTCAGTTTATGCAATGGTGGGGATTGAACTCAGATCTTACAGTGAGCTATACAAGCATTTTACATGCTGTACTACATTCCCTGACCCTTATGAAAGACATCTTAATTCCCACATTTCCAGAGTGAAGGAAAAGGTATCACCCCTAAGTTTGTCCCCATTACACAAAATTACATAGGCAGAAAGTACAACTCTGTACCAGGTACATAATAAATAATCAGTAAAAATCAATTAAATGTGAACTTGGATGTACTGCATCAAGGCAGTCCCAGCTTAGGCCAGAATTTTGATAATACCAGTACCTTTACTTTGCTTTTGAGATTATAGGAACAGCTCTTCTGAAAGTTAAGACTGACAACTAAAAATTCTTGAATCTAATATATAGCTGAAGGATACCATATAATGCATTTATTATACTCCAGTGTGTAACTCCTCCCAGTAATAGGATAATATTGGGATTTTTATTACATACACTAACTTCACTAGAAACTTGGGTGACGTGCATTCATTCCGTTGTTTTACCCTGTATCTTTTAAATTTAATTTAGATAGATGGTTCTGTAGACAGCGCAAAAAATAATACTCCAGTTCTTCCTCCATTAACTGAATGCATGCAAACTGCTTTACAGCTATGAAAGAGGTATTGATTTGTAAGGGAGGCTTACAGAAGCAAACGCAGCAGGCCAAGGCCACTGATAGTAAGTTACAAAGAAATCCATGTTCTTGGACTCAGACATCTCAAAAATACAGTACTGCCTCCCGCAAAGGCAGCATATGAGGGGAAACACAACAGGCAAGATACAAAACTGACTCTTTGTAGCTAGAAGGCACCTACAAAATGAAATAAGCATGCAAGGCACTATTCTGTAAGGACCGATAGAAAGACACAGGTCTAGTGGTGGGGAACTGAAAGTAAACCGAGGGAGGGGCTAGCCTCGGAGCAGGAGTAGAAAAGGGGGCCTCTCCTCTCGGAGAGGGCTGGTGAGCACATGACACACCTGGCCAGCCTGGCCGGCCCTTCTTACCTGCCGTGAAACCAGTCCTGACACATGTCACACTCGATCATGAATCGGGTCACATCGTAAGGCAGTCGGCAGAGGCAATACACCGGCACCGAGGCCATCTTCACAGGGGGGTGGGTCGCTTTGCGGCGGGCCAGGTTTGGGGCTTTAAGGTCAGAAGGCAGCAACCACCGCCTTCCCAAGCGCCCTGTCTAGACGGCGGCTGGACAAAAACAACACTTGTTACAAAGTGAAGCCGGTCCCTGGGTTTCCAAACCGCCCCGTGTCCCCGCCCCCACCCCACCCCCTGGGTACCAGCCTCAGTGTGGAGCCGGCCGAGACTCAGCCCAGCTGCTTAGAGTGCAAGGGAGTTGAGCGGAGAAAGTCCACCCACCTACCGGGATTTCTTTCCCTCAGCGACAACAGAGAGAACGTTCTGCCTGCGTTCTGCTCTGCCCAGCCGTCCAAACGCCTCCCTCAGCCCTCTACCTCCTCTGGCCCTCAAGTCAGTAACAACTTCTTTCCGGGTTTCAAGGAAATATCGGGAAGCTTTCGGGAAGCTTCTTTCGTCCCTCAGCGAACCCTGTCTTGGCTGGCCTCTGGCTTCCCTTTATCAAGACGCCCAGCACGGCATAAAGAATGAAGCCGGGCAGAGGGAGGCTGAGGCGGAGACCCTCCCTCGCCCCCAAACAGGAAGCCCCGAGATGCGCAGACCATCAAAGTCTGCGCGGCTTACCCCCAGACCGTCCCGAAGCCCCCGGGAACAGGAGCCACAGCACTGGGCAGCCAACTCCAATCTCAGTTCGGGGCTGCCTTCGGAGTGGCAACGCTCCCGTCCGTCCTTCTCCACAGCCTCCTCTCCCGGACCAGGTCGCAACCTCGTCCTCCACCCCAAAACTGACAGGAATCTCACCTCAGCCCCGACACCGAACAGGATCTCCCCGGAGCCCCGGGAAAGTGCCCAGAATTTCCTCACACCCGGGAAACTGAGCGAAGACTTGTCTAACCAGCGCTCCCAAATGGCAGGCACTGGCTTGTGGTCCCCTCAGCCCGCCGAGCGTCCTGCCGCAGCCCTCCGCTGCCAGAGCCTGCACCCGACACGACAGTATCTGCGCTCAAGCCCCCCAAACTTACGAGGATCTCTCTCCGCCTCCCCGACTGACAGGAACCTCTTCCCGCCCCCAGCCCGAGCGGAACGCCCTCGGCCCCTAGCGAGCCCTACGGGAGCGTCTCCATGACGAAGGTGCCGAGAGTCCTCTAGACGCAGGGCTCAGCCCCGAGCCTGGCCGGCGGCTGCGCTCGCTCCGGGGCAACACGGCTAGGCTGAGGAGCGGAGGCTAAGCCGAGTAGTTCCGGCCCCCGGGGCGGCGCGCGGGGAATTCTGGGAGCGCCTCTGTGACGCTGGGAGCCTTACTTGCCTTCTCCTAGAAACCACATGCCGCGTCACGCAGTGCCTGTCGTCGGCCCGGGCTTTAGGGCAGCGGTCACCACAGCACTCGCACAGGCTGGCCGCTCAGCGCCTTCCCCAGAGCGACGCCTGACTGGGGGGGGGGGGGGGGGGGGGGGGCAGGGGCCGCCGGGCCGACCAACCGACCGGCCAGTGACTTCGTCGCTGGCTCGCTCGTCAGGAGGCAGGCTCGAGCCAAGGAACTGGCCGCCGGGTCTGGAGAGACCGCCAGAGAAGTCGCCAGGAGAGCCCGGAACAGTGGCAGGAAATTCAAAGGCATCAATAAAGTTTATTCAAAATAACGAGGAAGTTGAGGCGGAGAGGGGAGGAGAAATATGGTAAACAGCTACCATATTGAGAGTGGCGGCGGTCCGGGAGGAAACAAGCTCGCCGCCATCTTAGGAGGCCCGGGCACGCGAGGTGAAGGTGGAGCCCCGGACGTCAAGCCGCCGGCTCCCGCGTGACGTCACGGGGCGGGGCGCCACCTTGCGGAAAGCGGGGCGGTGCCCTGTAGAGCCGAAGGCGCTTCTTTGCAAGGCGGCCCAATTGGCGTTCGAGACCTTGAGCTGAGAGGCGGAGAGGCCGCCATCTTAGGTGAGGCGGTAGTTTGGCTCCATTTTGAGTGGGGCCAGGAAGCCAAGTCTTCCCCTACCTGTAGGAAAACTGGGCGTTAGGAAAGTGCCCGGTCCTTCTCCCTCCCTTCTTTTCTCCCTCCGAACACGCGCTACACCACCCTAGTCTCCTCCTCTGAGGGGTGGCGAACTCTGACTCCCAACTGCAGAAGTGATAGGTGGGCTGCGGGGGCGGGCCTCAGCCTTGGACTGGCTGAGTCCTTGCAGCTTCTCTCCTCCCAGCGCTTCTTGCGCACTAGGTCTTCTGCCCTTGGCTGCTGTGGCTCAGTCTTCACACTGAGAGGAAAACCTGTGTTTACCACCAAACGAAGAAACAGGGTTAGAGTGGGCAAGTGATTCGAGAGTCTGGAAGTTGAGGACGGCACATGATTTCTCCCACACTGAGCTGTCAGTTTTCCTTTCTGCCCCCAAGCTCTCTTCACCGGCCCTGCAGGTTCAATTCCGTGAGGAGCAAATACAGTTCAAGGATTTCCATACATCTGTACCAGGGTTTTCTGACTGAATGAATGTAGTATGCTTCAAGATGGCACTGTTTTATTTTTTCCCCTTAAACATTAATGAAATAGCTCTAGTTCTTTTACTGTATGACTTTCCTACAGGATCCCATTACTTTATAAAAGAAAGTGTGTTTAAAAATTGTTTTCTTACCAAAAGAGGCAAAGGGGTGTGGAAAAGAGAATTTGTGTCCAACAATTTTTCTGACTGGCGACCAGAAACATAAGTACGAAGAGATGCTCATTAAGTGAATATAAATTTCCCTCTCTCCGCCTTCCCCATTTCTCCCCTCCACCTCAGCCTCAGCTTCTTGAGTTTGTGATTACCAGCTGGTGGAGAACTCTTTAAAACCATCTGAGAGGATGAGTTTAAGATGAAAGCAAAGCTGAAGGGAGGAACGAGAAGAGAAAAATAAGCTTAGAGCCTCAAAGGCTACTTGCTGTTAGAAGCTATACTTCAGGGAGACCAAGAGGATGTATAAGGATATCCTAAGGCATGGGATATAGCTCAGTTGATAGTAATACTTGCTTAGCATGCACAAACCCCAATGTTCAATCCCCAGCACTGCGTAATCCTTTGATGGTAGCCCTTGTACTCAGGAGGATCAAATGTTCAAAATCATCCTTATCTGTGTAAGTTCCAGCCCAGCTTGGGATACATGAGACCACAGGTCAAAAAAAAATTTAATAGAATTGTACACAAAAATAAGGTGCACAAATGCATAGAGGCACATGGGAGACATACTGTAAGGAATTAGATTATGAGATTTTATAATACAAAAATGAAAAGTGTAGATTTTATCATTTAAGGAATAAGAAGCTACTGAAGGTTTTTTAAAAGTGTGTGTGAAGTGCCTGAGTGAATGTGTGTGAACCATGTGTGGGCAAGGACTGTGTGAAGGTCAGAAGAGGGCCCTGGACCTGGAGTTAGAGGAGGACATGAACCATCATGGGTCCTGGGAATTGAACCTGAATTCTCTGCAAGAACAGTAAGCGCTCTTAACCATTAAGCCTTCTCTCTAGTAACTGAGTCATATTTGCCTTAGCCAGAGGAGTGTGCAATTTTATTGGGCCCTGAGCTTACATATACAATGAGATGAAGGGACTGGAGGACTTCCTTAGAAAAGAATATTGATCAGTAAGTACTAAAGTTAGCTTCAAAAATGTGCAGTTAGACTATTTTTAGGAATAAATCCAGCATCTGAGTAATAACTATAGCCAGAAATAATACAAGCCACACATAAATGTCCTGTAAAACACGAACTAAATTTAACCCCCAAGACTTATTAAGTGAACCTCATATTTTCTTTTTTGTTTGTTTTTTTCTGAGACAGGGTCTCACTATGTAACTCTGGCTGTCCTGAAACTTGCTTTATAGCTCTGACTGTCCTGAAACTCACAGAAATCCACCTGCCTCTGCCTCTCGAGTGCTGGAATTTCAAAGATAGCTCCAATAACCCCTAACATAAAAACTATGATGAGGCTCTCTGTGGAAACAGTTTCAGTAAATTGCAGACTTTATAAAACATACTAGCAGCCGGGCGATGGTGGCGCACGCCTTTAATCCCAGCACTCGGGAGGCAGAGGCAGGCGGATCTCTGTGAGTTCGAGACCAACCTGGTCTACAAGAGCTAGTTCCAGGACAGGCTCCAAAGCCACAGAGAAACCCTGTCTCGAAAAAAAAAAAAAAAAAAAAAAACCATAAAACATGCTAGCATGCCACAGTATAGCAAGGTGACAATACTTACACCTTAAGTTCTTTAACTTTCCAAAGAATCAGGAAGGGGGATTATGTTACAGTAGACTGGAATGAAAAGAAATGGAGATTAAGGTAGTAAGTGGGGCCTGAAGATTGTCTGGTAACCTGGATATTTGGGAGGCTGAATAGGCAGAGCTTTAGGACTAAACAAAAGCTTTAGGTGAATAAGGGAAAGAGATATGAGTTCATTTCTGAGTTGAGTGTCAGAGTGTATGATGGTACCACTGCCTGAGCCAGGGTATACAGCAAAACAGGTTTTGTGGGGAAGAATAAAATGTAGTTTTCCCTTGGAGCATGTTAAGGTGTATGTGTGGAACAATAACTCACCCAGTCATTATTTTCTTCTCTTCTTTTCAACCCTTCTTCCATTCTTTTGTTTGGCTTTGTTTTATTTTTTGAGACAGGGTTTCATTGTATAACCATGATGGCCTCAAACTCACTACGTAGCCCAGGTTAGCCTCTAACTCATGCTCCTACTTTCCATCAGCTATTGTTGCATGATACAGCCAACAGTTCTTTGTTAGCCAGCACCAGGCACTGTACTGGATGCTGAGGATGGTCATGAATAATATATAAAAGTTCACTCGTTTATTGTGCACCTGCTATTCTAGACATACCTAGGGATTCGAAAATGAATAAAACAGACAAGATCCATGTCATCTTGTGACTCACATTCCAGTAAGGGAGACAGATACTAGAGTCAAATAAGACAGTTACTAATTGTAGCGAATGCTATCAGGAAGACAGAACAAGTTATAAAGTAGAGAAGGATCCAGAAAAGAAAGCTACTTTAGATACTGTAGTCAAGGAAGGCCTCTGAGAATGTGACTTGCAAGTTTAGACCTGAATAATAAGCGCTAACTAAGAACAAGACAAAATCAGATGTGTAAAGGCCCTAAAATGGTAGTGGGAGGATGTGGTATGGGACAGGTCAGGGTTAGGGTAGACTCTGTAGACATGAAAAGTATACATGCACTCTTGAGGAGCACACAATATAATGAAGACAGTGAGGCAACATTAACAAGATAAAGGGGGAAATATGGCTACAGCTACCTAGAGGTGTGAGTGACCTGAACCATAGTTAACTTACATAGGCAATTCCTCTCCCCAGAAAATTCCTATGCATTCTTCCTGAGAAGTGGGAAGGGGAAGCTAAAGGGTGTGGTTAAAGGCCTAATTGTAAGAAACTGAACGCAAGGCAAGTCTGAGTTGCTGACAAAGGGCTCCTGTTATTTTCAAAGATGGGAGTCAGCCTACTGCTGCCCCAGAAGGGTGGTCTGGTCTCTCTCAAAATATAGTATGTGATCTGAATTGGCTCTCATAGCCCAAGGTTGCTCTGAAAGCCTTCCTCCCACACATGCGTTACATACTTTACACTTCTAAGCCTGTAACTAGACAGATAATTGAATGCATTCAATCAGATAGCCACTACTAACCTGGGTGATTCATCCATTCACTAAGAGCCTGCTAGCAAGAATCTTCAGAGGGATCTTTCCACCTCATTTCTCTTCATAAATGTCCATCTAACTGTTGAGAAAAAAAAACTGATGATAGCTAAGTGAACTACAATGCTTGAAAAGAGAGGGGAATAGAATGGGGGGAAGAAAAGGATAAAGTAAGAAAGACTGGTTTAAAAGCTTAAAAGCATGGTATACAAAAGAACAAATAATGACATTATCTGAGAATTGCTATGTGATTAGCACTGAACATAGGCTTGCATATAGGTCAGCGGGTAGTTCTGTCTTGTGACCCCAGCTTCTCAGGAGGCTGGTGTGTTGGAGGTTCCATCTTTATTTCTGTGCTTTGATTGGTTAAATAAAAAAGCTGCCTGGGCCATTTGATAGGGCAGGACTTAGATAGGCGGGGAAAAGAGAAGAGGACGCTGGGAAGAAGACTGGGTCAGAGCCAGTCGCCATGAGGCTCCCATCACAGATGGATGTATCTTAGAACAGTCCGGTAAGATCACCACCTCGTGGTGACATACAGACTTTTATAATGGGTTAGTTTAGATGTGAGAGCTAGCCAAGAAAAGGCTAGAGATAATGGGCAAGGCAGTATTTAAATTAATACAGTTCTCATGTGGTTATTTCGGGCATAAGCAAGCAACCAGCGGCTGAGTGGGCCAGCAGCTGGGGGTTGGGGTAGTTGGGTGCCGGGAATACCACCCACTCTATCCCCTATTTACAACACTGGTGAAGGAGGGTTACACGTTTAAGGTCCACCTAAGTGAGTTTAAGGCCAGCTGGGACAACTTAGTGAGGCCTTGTCTCAAAAGTGTTTTTAAACTTTTTTAGTTTATGTGCATTGGTGTTTTGCCTGCACACATGTCTGTGTGAGGATGTCAGATCCCCTGGAACTGGAATTGCCGATAGTTGTGAGGTGCCATGTAGGTGCTGATAGTTGAACCTGGGTCCTCTGGAAGAGCAACCAGTACTCTTAACTGCTGAGCCATCTCTTCAGCCTTTCAAAACTATTTCTTGAGACATGTTTTCTCTGTGTAGTCCTGGCTGTCCTGGAGCTCCCTATGTAGACCAGGATGCCTCAAACTTACCAGGCTTTAAAATAAAACTTTTAAAGGTCTGAGGATATAGCTCTGGTACGTTGTTTGCCCAGCATGTGAAAGGTCCTGTGATCCCCAGTCCTTAAAAGGAAGTAAATAAATAAGCAATCATATAAACTCTTCAAATATTAATCCAGTCCTCATAGCTACCCTTGAGGTGGGTACCAGTAGTATTTATGGATGAGGAAACTGACTATAAACACTTTATAATTCACCTGCTCAAGGTCACATACCAGTATGCGTCCAACAAAGCTGGGTTCCTGATAATGTAGGTCATAATGGTTAATATTGGCTGTCAGCTTGACAAGAACTACTATCTCTAAGAATGAACCTCTAGCCATGTCTGTGAGGGAATTTCTAGATTGTTGTATTACTTGAGTTGTGATGATCATTCTGAATTGTGGGTAGCACCATTCCACGGGCTGGGGTTCTAGAATAAGAAAAAAGGAGGAAATTACAAGCTGAGCATCAGCTTCCAGTTCTTCTTTCTGACAGTGAATAAAATGTGATCAGCCACTTTTGTCATGACTTCCCTGCAATTATAGAGCATACCCTCAAGCTATGAGCCAAAAGCAACCCACCCTTCCTAAAGTAGCTGTTTTCAAGTATTTTGTCACAGCAGTGAGAAAAATCAACCAATAGACCTCCAGAGTCCAGGTTTTTATCTACTCAGTTATTCTACTAGTGTGGATTTTTTGTTTTGTTTTGTTTTGTCGTTTGAGACAGTGGTTCTCTGTGTAACAGTCCTGGCTGTCCTGGAACTCACTCTGTATACCAGGCTGGCCTCGAACACACAGAGATTCATCTGCCTCTGCCTCCTGAGTGCTGGGATTAAAGGAATTCACTACCACCGCCCAAGCACTGGTGTGGATTTAACAGCATCTTGGGTATGGATGTTATGAAAGAAGGTAATCAGCAGTTTTTTCACACTCTTGGAAAAAATCCCATCAGGATGATGGCTCAGTTGCCAAGCCAGGCAGCCAAGAATACATAGGCTGAACTTTTAAGTTATATAAAAATAATAAAGCCACTTTCTAATTCATTATATGACCTCTGTATTTTACAGGGGAAGTGTTAAAAATGACATTGTATGGATATATATTTAAAACCGAACTCAAGACTGAATCCAATGGAAACAGATTTGTATGAAAAATTCAGTCTTTTGGGGAAAGATGTCTAAGAATCATCAGCTGTAAATATACTGAAGTTTTGCATTTTGAAATAATTTACCAGAAAATTGTCCCAATAGACTGGGGATGTAGCTCAATGGTAAAGCACTTGACCAGCATACAGTAGGCTCTGGATTCTATTTCCAGTGCTGAAAAAAAAAAAAACAAGTTTATTTAGGCTAGGAGTGTTGGTGCAGACCTGTAATCCCAGCTTTTGGGAGGCAGAAGAAGGTGGCAGCTACAAATTCCAGGCCAGTCAAGGTCATACAGTGAAACCCTGTCTATATTTTAAAAAAAGAAAAAAAGAAAGAAAGGAAGAAATAAAGAAAGAAATGTATCCCAATGGACTGGACTGGCAAATATAGCTCAGTTGTAGAGACTTGCCAAGCATGTACAAGGCCCTGGGTTTCATTCCAGCATCTACAGAGTAAGGTTTAAGTGTGGGGAAACTGGAGGAGCAAATGAAATGTCATAATGATGAAAGTCAGAGCCTTGTACATACTGATCAAACGCTGTCAGTAAATAACACCCCTAGCCTATGAACTACTCTCTTTTTTTGGTTCTCTAAGACAAGGTTTATCTATATAACAGTACTGACTGTCCTAGAACTCACTCTGTAGACCAGAACTCATAGAGATCTGCCTGCCTCTGCCCCCTGAGTGCTGGGTTTAAAGGCATGTGTCACCACCACGTGGCTAAACTACTTTTTTTCTAAGAATATTTTTATTGACTCTTTGGTAATTTTATATATGCATGTGTGGTTGTTTGAATAAGAATGACTCCAAAAGGCTCATATATTTGAATGCTTAGTTATTAGGGAGTGGCATTATTTGAGAAAGATTAGGAGGTGTGGCCTTGTTAGGGTAGGTATGGCTTTGCTGGAGGAAGTGTGTCACTGGAGGTGGGGTTTGAGGTTTCAGAAGCTAGGCCCAGGGTTTTTCACTTCCTGCTGCGTGGTGATCCAGATATAGAACTCTCAGCTACTTCTCCAGCATGCCCCATGCTCCCTGCTATGATAACAATGGGCTAAATCTCTGAAACTGTAACCTCTGAAACTGTAAGCAAGCCCCAATTAAGTGCTGTCCTTTATAAGAGTTGCTGTTGTCATGGTGTGTCTTCACAGCAATAGAACACTGTCTAAGGCAGTCTGCAATGTATCTTGATCATATACAACCCCAACTCCCCTCCCTTTCCCACTTTCATGGGAACCTTAAACATGTTCCCTCCCCTTTTCACTTCCTTTCTTTTTTTCTTTAACCCACTGAGTCTTTTTTAATGCTACCTACTGGAATGTTGATAGATTTTCTTGACTTGATCTTTGGTGCAGGGCTTGTTCAGGTGAACAAATAGTGCTCTTAATAGTGCTAGAAATAGTGATATAACAGACACATCATAAATATTATTGTGGTCTTATAACTCATATTGTTTTCAATTATATTGAAGTTGTGGGCTGAGGGTGTAGTTCAGTGTAGAGCTTTATTTACCACACACAAAGCCCTGTATTCAATCCCTAACTCTTCAAGGAAACAATCAAAAAGCAAAAAATATAAATGTTGGTGACAAAATGATTGAATGTGTAGAAAATCAAGCCAAAATATCTTGTGACTAAGAAGTCACACTAATAACATTTTATTATATAAAATTATAAAAATGTTTTAGAATTGGTAGGTCTATGCATTGTTGTATATCGTTATTACCCCTAATATGTTGTGTGAGTAATGTAATATTCTTTAAAAAACCTTCTTATTTAAGAATCTTGAATGCACTTCCCTGCCTTTGAATGAGGAGCACTTCATTTTCAATTTGTACATGCCCCAGAAAATTAGAGGTTCCCACCCCAGCTGGATGGTTCTTGTGAGCTAAACTGATATTACAGTGATTCAGATATATACACTCTTTTAACCAAATACCTCTCCATTGAGAATCCATGTGGGGGTGACTAGATGCCGTATAATAACACAAATAAAGAGACTAATGTGGATACTTGCCATTTTCACATAAACAGAATTATATTGTGTTATGTGGCCAACTGCTTTTACCACTTGACAAAATAACTTTCTATAAAAACCTTTCTATAAAAATGATTCCCCCAACCTTTATATTTCTACAAGAAATTCCTTTCATTTGCATGAGTCTGAACTTATCTCCCCACTACTCTGATGGATAAAATGGCTTTACTTTTTCACTTTTATAGGGATATAATGAGCATGCTACTATGAGCAGTCTTGTGCTCAAGTGTTTTTATCTAGGTAGGCCCTCAAAGGTGTGTTCCTGGGCATAGAGTAAAGATATTTTCAGTTATGAAGGTAGAAGTGTAGCTGCGCGGGACAGCACTTGCTTAATGTGCATAAGCCTCTGTTTGATACTAGTACCGAGCTTTAAAAAAATGCATACAGCTAAATTGTCTTTATAAAATATGTCAATTGTCACTCATATCAAGAGCATATCTTCACTTTTTTTTTTTGGTTTTTTGAGACAGGGTTTCTCTGTAGCTTTGGAGCCTGTCCTGGAACTAGCTCTTGTAGACCAGGCTGGTCTCTAACTCAAAGAGATCTGCCTGCCTCTGCCTCCCAAATGCTGGGATTAAAGGAGTGTGCCACCACCGCCTGGCTAGGCCTTCACATATTCAAGGCTTCCTCTGCTCCCCATATTCTCTTCATCCTTAGTCTCTTCAGAGCTTTTATTATGAAGGGACATTATATTCTGTTAAAGCCTTTTCTGCATTTATTGAGATGATCATGTGACTTTTGTCCTTGAGTCCATTTGTGTAATGAATTATATGTATTGATTTGCATATGTGAATAATCCCTAAACCTCTGGAATGAAATCAACTTCATCATGGTTCTTTTTGATGTATTCTTGGATTTCAGTTGTATTTTATTGTCAAGAAATGTTTACACCTATCCTCATCAGAGAAATTGGTGTATAATTATCTGCTTTTTGTTGTGTCTCCCTCTACTTTTGCTGGCTTCATTACAAAAAGTTGGGAAACATTCCTTCCTTTCTATCTTATTGAATAATTTGTTAAGTATTGTTTTTCATTCTTTTTTTAAAGACTTGGTTAGAATTCTGCTTTGAATATATCTAAATGTAGAATTTTTTTAAGTTGATTTTAAAACTACTGCATCAATCTTGTTGCTTGTTATGAATCAGTTAAAATGATCTAATCTTGGTTTAACTTTGGTATATAATAAGTTTTTATGAATTCAACCACTTATTTTAGATTTTCCAATTTGAAGAATTGGAATATATAGGTTTTAAGGTATACACTCTAAATTTCATTGATATTTGTTGTAATCTTTCCCTTTTCTTTTCTAATCTTATTGATTTAGGCCTTTTTCTCTCTTTTCTGGTGAACTTGAGTAAGAGTCTGTCAATTTGTTTTATCTTTTCAAAGAGCCAGCTGATCATTTCATCTTTTTTTTTAATTTTTCATTGTTTGTTTCTATTTCATTGATTTCTGCCCTGATCTTAAATATTTCCTTCTACTATTAGTTTGGGTATTGGTTTGTTTTTGTTTGTTCACTTTCTTAAGATGTGTCATTAAGTTAGCTATTTATGATCTCACTGATTCTGTAGTGTATGTATTTAGAGCTATAAAATTTCTTCTTGTGTCTGACATCATTGTGTCCAATGGATTTACGTAGGGTTTATTTTCACATTCATTCACTTCTAGGAAATCTTTTATTTTCTCCTTGGTTTGTTCAATGGTTCCTTTTATTATTATTTAAGGATTCATTTATTTAATATGTATACAGTGTTCTGCCTGCATGTGTGCCTGCATGCCAGAAGAGGGTCTCATTGCAGATGGTTGTGAGCCATCATGTGATTTCTGGGAATCGTCTAGAAGAGCAGTGAGTGCTCTTATCCTCTGAGCCATCTCTCCAGCCTTATTATTATTATTTTATCATCACTTTATCACTATTATTACTGTGCTTCTCTCTCTGTCTCTCTCTGTCTCCCTGCCCCGCTTCTGTCTGTCTGTGTGTGCAGAATATGGGCCCTTGTGTGCCATGGTGCACATGTGGGGGTCAGAGGACAACTTTCAGAAGTTAGTCCCCTCCTTCCATTGTGAGTTCTGGGGTTCAAACTCACATTTTCTGCTTTTGGGGAAGTGGTTTTATCCATTCAGTTATCTTGCCAGAGAAGAAATTGCTCCCACACATTATTCAAATCAGTTGTTTAATCTCTAGGAGCTGGGTATTCCTATTGTTTCACTTGCTGTTGATTTTTAGATTTAATCAGCATGACCAGACAGAATATGAGGAATTATTTCTATTTTCTTGTATTTGTTGAAACTTGCTTTGCTTCCTAATGTGTGATCTAATTTAGCATATAAACCCTATTGTTCCTCAGAAGAATGTATTCTGTAGTGTTTGGATGGAATGTTCTGTAGCTATCTGTTAGGGGCATTTGATTTATGATATCATTTAACTACAGTGTTTCTTTTATGTCTGGATGGTGAGTATTGAAGTCGCCTACCTCAACATCTGTGTTGGATTAATCAGTGATTTAGTACCTAGTAGTCTTTGTTTTATGAAATTGGGTGTTCAGTGCATATATGTTTAGAATTGTAATAACCCACTGAGTCCAATTAGTGTTTCCTATCTGTGCATGAGTGTAGAGCACCATTCCCTGGAGCACAGCTAACCTACCATGTTACTCACTGTGGAAGAAAACTTACTCTTTCCCCCAGCACTCATCAACCACCAAAAGTGTCTCATAGGTTTTTTGTTTTGTTTTGTTTGGTTTGGTTTGGTTTGGTTTTTCGAGACAGGGTTTATCTGTGGCTTTGGAGCCTGCACTGGAACTAGCTCTTGTAGACCAGGCTGGTCTTGAACTCACAAAGATCCACCTGCCTCTGCCTCCCAAGTGCTGGGATTAAAGGTGTGCACCACCACCGCCTGGCCTCATAGGTTTCCCTAAATTTATCACGGACTTTGTTGGGACCATGCAGTTTCTCTCTTTTCTTTTCTTTTCCGTTTTTTTTTTTTTTTTTGGTTCTTTCGAGACTGCCTGCATCTGCCTCCGAAGTGCTGGGCTTAAAGACACGCACCACCACATGACTCAGTCCATTTTGTTGATGCCTGAACTTCAGTTGTGGAGACACTTGCTGCTGATTTGTGAAAGGGATAGCTAAAATTATCTCCATATGGCTAGGGATAGCATGGCTTCTGATTACACAGTGCAGCAAGGAAATGTGCAGGAGGTGGGACTGAAGAGTTGCTCATTCTTGGATCTCATGAGCCAGGGTGCTTGTAGAGTGACGGGGGTACCCTCTGGCTCTATGAACCTCTTTGCACACAAGGCTGGCATGTGGGCCAGGAACAGCACTCGGCAGTTTTGCATTCTCGTGAACTAGGTCTTGGCAGCAAAGCAGAGTTTGTTCTGGGATTGGGGGGGCACACCACCTCTGTTCTCACAAGCTACAGTACACACAGTGTGATAGGACTGCATGCTGGAGGTAGGAGGCAGAGGTGCGTCCACATAGCAGAAGAGGATTTTGCTATGTGTGAAATTAAGCTTTGGAAAGTAGAGACTATTAATGTTGATTCATAGCACAGCTAAGGAACTCCAGCCTTGGCTAGCTAACAGCAGGATGTTGGGTGAGGTCAAAGCCTCCTGGCTTTCTGCCATCTGGAACAATAGCCTGGGGTGTCCTGATCTCTGGGGAAATGGGTAGGGGCCAAAGCCTCCGGGGCAACAGGAAAGCCCCAAAGGCTCTGCTGCTTAGGCACACTGGCCTCTGGACAATGGGTGAAGACTATTTATTGATTTTAAGATCTTCTTTCTCCCAGGTAACAACTATATTATCTTTTATCTCATTCTGTTATAGTGCCCTCTATATACATCTTTTTGTGGGGGTGGCTTTTCAAGATAGGGTTTCTCTGTGTAGCCCTGGATGTTTTGGAATTTGCTCTGTAGACCAGGCTGGCCTCGAACTCACAGAGATCTGCCTGCCTCTGCCTCCCGAGTGTTGGGATTAAAGGTGTGTGCCACTGCTACCTGGTTTAATTTTATCTTTAACTATTTTTTTTTGTTTTTTCAAGACAGGGTTTCTCTGTAGCTTTTGGAGCCTGTCCTGGAACTAGCTCTTGTAGACCTCTTTAACTAATTTTATCCTCTCTCCTTTCTAGTACTTTCTTCTCTTAGATCTTATGGCTGTTAGCTTCACAGCTTAACTCAAATATTGCATTTTCCTGGGTGGTGGTGGCACATGCCTTTAATCCTAGCACTTGAGAGGCAGAGACAGGCAGATCTCTGTGAGTTCGAGACCCGCCTGGTCTGCAGAGCAAGTTTCAGGACAGCCAGGGCTGTTACACAGGAAAACCCTGTCTTGAAAAGCCTTCTCTCTTTCTCTCTCTCTCTCTCTCTCTCTCTCTCTCTCTCCATATATACATATATGTATATATATGTATTAGAGTCATGTTCTGGTCACCATGGTTGTTAGCACCCTCACACTCCTCTAGGATGTGCTGTATTTTATTACTCAGATTTATTTTCATCAAAGAGCATCTCTCGAGTTTACTTTAGTGAATTTAATATTGTTACAATTTGAGTGTGAAATGTCCAGTGATGGATTTCTTGTTCATGAGGCTATTAACAAAATCAGTGTATCACTCCACTGATATATCATATATAATTTAATGGCATTGTTGGATGGTCGTGAATACTAGGAGGTAGGCTCAAGTAGGATGAAAGTCCTTGGAAGCATACTTTTCAAGGGTTTATCTTACTCCTTACTCCTTGTTCTTTTGTTTCCTGACTACTACAATGTGAGCAGCTTGCTCCATCACAGTTCTCCATCATGATGTTCAACCTCACCATGAACCTAAAAGCAGTGAGGCCAGCTGACCATGCAGTGAAACCTGAAACATGAGCTAAGACCAATCTTTCTGATAAGTTGTTTATGTTGAATATTTTTTCATGAAAGCCTAATGAAAAGTCTAGTGTCAATGTAAGTCTAATATAAATATGATACAGGGACATAATTATTTTTGTCTGAAAGGATAGCTAGTCTTAACATCAGGATTTCCCTCTAAATAATTATTTCAGTATGCATGTTTTTCTACACTAGTTAAGATTGAAAATGTAGATGATGGTGTGCTGGTAGTTTTATGTCAACTTGGCACAAGCCAGAGTCATTTTGGAAGAGGGAACCTCAACTGAGAAAATGCGCCCACTGGATTGGTTTGTGGGTGAGCCTGTGGTGCATTTTCTTGATTGATGATTGATGTGGCAGGCTCAGCCCACTATAGCTGGTGTCACACCAGGCATAGTGGGCCTGGGTGCTCTAAGAAAGCTGGCTGAGCATGCCATGGAGAGCAAGTGAGTAATCAGGACACCCCCATGGCCACTGTGTCAGCTTCTGGCCTGACTTCCCTGGATAATAGACTATAAGCTATAAGATGAAAAGACCCTTTCCTCTCGCTGTTGCTTATGGTCATGACAGATTGTTAAAAGTATTATTTAGTTCAATGATGCTCAACACTGGCTATATATCAAAACTCACATTTGGAAATTTTTTAAGATTTATTTTTTATAGTTTTTAATTCTATGTGCCCATGAGTGCAGGTGCCTGCAGAGGTCAGAGGTGTCAGAGCCCCCTGGAGTTGGAGTTACATGACATGTTTGTTGGGAATCAAAACTCTGGCCTTCTCTTACCCACTGAGTCATCAATCTAGTGCCCCAGATTTTTTTGGTAGTTGTGGTGCTAAGGAAGAAAATTAGGATCTCAAGCATGATAAGCACACATTGTAATACTGATAGGATCTATGTCTTAAAAAATTAAAACATAGAGTATGTATTAATTTCCCCTGACTACTTTGGCAAAATATTATAAGATAGGTGGCTTAATAAACTGAAATTTATTTATTTATTTATTATTTTATTTTTTGGTTTTTTGAGACAGGGTTTCTATATAGCTTTGTCTCCCAATTCTTTAGGCAAGAAGTATAGACTCAAAATGTTGGCAGGGCTACATTCTTGCCTCTTCTTTTGGTGGTTGTAATCCTTGACTTTTTTGTTATGACAGAGTCGCATGTAGTTCAGTCTGGTCTCAAACTCCCTGTGTAGCCAAGGATGACCTTCAACTTCTAATTCTCCTAACTCCATTTCCTGAGTGCTGGGAATATAGGCATGTACCACCACACGCAGCATATTGTGCTAGGGATGGAACACAAGGCTTCACAAATGCTAAGCAAACCTTTACCAACTGATCTACACCCTGAACGTGGACATTTCTTGCCTTGTTGACTTTTTTTTATTATTTATTTTTCGAGACAGGGTTTCTCTGTGTCACTTTGTTGCCTGCCCTGGAACTAGCTTTTGTAGACCAGGCTGGCCTCAAACTCACAGAGATCTGCCTGCCTCTGCTTCCTGAGTGCTGGGATTAAAGGCGTGTGCCACCACTGCCTGGCTTGCCTTGTAGACATATGACTGCTTCTTAAGGCTATTCTCTTAGTGTGTCTGAATTGCTTTCTGTTTTGTTTTGTCATCTTTTGTTTCTGAGACATGGGGTCTTAGTATGATCTAAGCTGGCTGCCTCAGCCTCATGCATGAGTCATGGCAATTCAAGCGTGTGCAACAGTGCCTAGCTTTAATTTATTCTTGTTCACTCATTGAATTGGACATATCCTGACATATCTGCAAAGACACTTTCCCAGTAATGTCACAAGTCTCATGAAATTTGGGGAATATTTTAAAAATGGTACAGAGCATTGGTGCAGGAGACTTGTCTATTCAGTCAATCATGTTTTAAATAAATGCTGATTGGCCAGGTAGGAAGTATAGGCGGGTCAACCAGACAGGAAGTAGAGGCAGGGC
>JAQHUG010000377.1:783665-800031 GCA_028555095.1 Dicrostonyx torquatus | reverse complement strand
TCTCTGTGTGATTTTCTTTGGGGCTTGCCGGCTGTGGGGTACTGGGTGGGACAGAAACCCCAACAAGCAGGAACCTCATGTTACAGAGCATCACATTTTTTTCTGAGATGGGGTTTTACACTCTATTTCAGAATGTCCTCAACCCCAGGTTGGAACCTCAGGATGACCTTAAACTCATGTTAGTTCTCCTGACTCTCCTGAGTGCTAGTATTGTAAGCATGAGGACATCATATTTTAAAATTCACATAGAAGGGGCTGGAGAGATGGCTCAGCGGTTAAAAGCACTGACTGCTCTTCCAGAGGACCTGAGTTCAATTCCCAACACCCACATGGTGGCTCACAACCATCTGTAATGAGATCTGGTGCCCTCTAATACTTAATAAATAAATAAATATTAAAAAATTCACATAGAAACCATGTCTAGACTGCAGTCCCAGGTTTTTCATTTTCAAAAGCATCACTGGGTCCGGGAATATGAATCAGTAGTAGACTGTTTACCTGACACACACAAGGCCTGGGTTTCATACTAGTTCCAAAATATTAATTAAAATTTTTACTGACTTGATAAATTATACCAGTATGCACCTGGAAAAGTACACATGGGAGGATAACGAGAATATTTCTGAAGATGAGTGTTAGGAAACTCATTCTGCTGGTGGCAAGCAAGATGATTCAGTGGGTAAAGGCCCTTGCTACCCAATCTAATGACTTGTGTTACTCTGACAAGTAATTCTCTGACCTTTACATATATACAGCCTGGTGCATGCACACACATACATAAATCTGCAAAAAATATAAAAAAGCTCGTTCTGTTATATATTAAAAATACTACAGTCAAAATCATTAAAGCAATTTAGTACAAGAAAATAATTAGATTGGCAGTGGTGGCACACACCTTTAATCCCAGCACTCGGGAGGCAGAGCCAGGTGGATCTCTGCGAGTTCAGGGTCAGTCTGATCTACAAGAGCTAGTTCCAGGATAGGCTCCAAAACTACAGAGAAACAGTCTCAAAAAACAAAAACAAAAGAAAAAAGGAAAGAAAAGAATTAGATTAATGGAATAAATAGGTTCCATAAGAAAACCAAAATATATAAGGCAATTTAATTTATAATAAAAGTAGCAACTGAAATCAGTGAGAAGAGGGCTTATTCCACCAACAGCACCTAGATAACTGGTTGGTAGTGAAAGTATCTTTTTTTTTTTTTTTTTGGTTTTTCGAGACAGGGTTTCTCTGTAGCTTTGGAGCCTGTCCTGGAACTAGCTGTTGTAGACCAGGCTGGTCTTGAACTCACAGAGATCCGCCTGCCTCTGCCTCCAAAAGAAAGTATCTTTAGCTCACTCCTTACAACAAAATTTGATTCTACGTGGGTAAGAATTGGAAATAGGGTGTAGTTGGAGGCCACTTGTTCATTCCTGACAGCTCACACCCAAAATAATCACACAGAAACTGTATTGATTACAACACTGCTTGGCTTATTTCTATTTTATGCATATTTCTAGCTCACTCTTATATTTTAAATTAACCCATTTCTATTATTTTATATTTTACCAGGAGGCTCGTGGCCTACTGACAAGGTTCCAGCTGGTGGTTTGCCACATCTTTCCCCTCTGGTGACCATGCATCTCGCTGACACCACCTACTCTCTGTATCGATCTTTTCCAGCCTAGCTATATTCTGTTAAGACATTGGCCAAAAGTAGCTTCTTTATTCATTAACCAATAAAAGCAACACATATACAGAAGGATCCCACACAAATAGGGAAAACCCAAAACACAATAATTTTTGAAGGAAATAATAAGATATTTCTTTATACTGTAGGTATGGAAAAGGCCATTTTATAGCAAAACCCCAAAGGAAAATTTGACTTTACAAAAGTTAAAAGCTCTGTGAGGCAAAAGTATCATAAGGCAATTCAAAAGAGCACCAAAGCTGGGAAAGCACATTGGTTACATATATGACAAAGGGTTTCAATTTTTGTTTATTTTTGTTTTTCTAGACAGGGTTTCTCTGTGTAACAGCCCTGGCTGTCCTGGAACTTGCTCTGTAGACCAGACTGGCCTTGAACTCACAGAGATCCTCCTGCCTTTGTCTCCTAAGTGCGAGGATTAAAGTTGTGTGCCATCACTGCCCGGCCAAAGCGTTAAGTTATGAAGAAAAATTGGTATGAAAAATGCAAAACACTTGGGGCTTGGGAGACGATTAAAAATGCAAAACAGTCGGGGCTTGGGAGATGATTAAAAATACTGGCTGTTCTTCCTGAGGACCTGGTTCAATTCCCAGCACCCTCATGGCAGCTCACAGTCACTCATCTTTAACTCCAGTTTCAGAGGATCTGAAGTCCTCTTCTCACCTCTGTGGGCACCAGTCCATTCAAGTGTTGCACAGATGCACATGCAGACCAAACACCCATACATTAAAATAAAATGTTAAAAAGTAAATGACTGAAAAAATAAGCAGTTTAGAGAAAAATAAACACATATCACTAGAGACTTGATATTCAAACCTATTCATGATTAAAGAAATATAAATCACCGGGCGGTGGTGGCACTTGCCTTTAATCCCAGCACTTGGGAGGCAGAGGCAGGCGGATCTTTGTGAGTTCAAGACCAGCCTGGTCTACAAGAGCTAGTTCCAGCACAGGCTCCAAAGCCACAGAGAAACCCTGTCTCGAAAAACCAAAAATAAAAAAAAAGAAAGAAAGAAAGAAAGAAAGAAAGAAAGATAAATTGCCGAGGAGTGGTGGTACATGCCTTTAATCCCAGCACAAGGGAGGCAGAGGCAGGCAGATCTCCGTGAGTTTGAGGCCAGCCTGGTTTACAAGAGCTAGTTCCAGAACAGCCAGATCTACACAGAGAAACCCTGACTCAAAAAACAAAACAAAATACAACTCAGGCCCCTCTGTCTAGGGATGTCAGTGCCCACATAATTTTATTGGACAAAAGAATGTGTAAATTATGGCATAGTGACATACTATACAGAAGTGAAATTAGTAATTAACTATAGCTACATTATCACATCTGAGTGTTAGAGAAATCAGGTTGAGTTTTAAAGAAAGTTTCAAAAAGTGACAAAATCACACTTAAACATAAAGTTGAAGAAATGGATTGTGATTCAACTAATGAGGCTCGTCTAGAAACCCTGGACTGATGACTAAAATACAGTGGTCACCTTTGGTCACTGTTGAAGTACACTCAAACAGGAGAACTGGTGCTTGATTATAGGAACAGAAGGATTCTGGGAGTACAGACAAGTCGTTCATCAAAACCATACCAGCAACTTACATTTATTGGGGACTATTAGTATATCTCAGGCACTACCAGAATGTATTGATCAAAACAGGATAGGCACCCCTGACCACATGAGGACTCCTTACCACACCAGTGGGAAATACTAGGTCACTCTTGTATATAAGATATCCCCTGAGACAGGGTTTCTCTGTCCTGGCACTTGCTCTGTAGACCAGGCTGACCTTGAACTCACAGAGATCCACCTGCCCCTGCCTCCTGCGTCCTGGGATTAAAGGCATGCACCACCACTGCCTGCTCACTATTATATTCTTAACTTTACACACAAAGACTTAAGAGGTTAGGTAATGGCAACTACCCAAAGGTGATGAATCAAGCCTACATGGAGCTGTGTTATCTCTTCTTGGGATGCAACTCACCAAATTTTCTCAGTTCTATTCTTTTTGAGTATAGTATTGTACTTTTAAGTTTTAGAAGCAAATGTAGATTTTGGTCATATGCCATTGCCTTACTCAGTGGGTGGACTTTCTATAGTCTGAGTCCTAAGTGACAATGTGCGATGATATACTTGGCCTGTTAGACAAATACCACAAGTAGTAAAGTTTTGCTGGGCCTGGTAGCAAAGTCTGTAATCCCAGCTACTCAAGAGGCTTGGGCAGCAGGATCACAAGTTAAAGGCTGGCCTGGGCTGTAAAGCAGGTTCAATGCTAGCCAGGGCAACTTGGTGAGATACTGTTTGATTTTTTTAAGAGTATTTGTGTGGTTACAGTTCAATGGGAGAGTATGTATACCTTTGGTAAGGCATAGGGATTTGGAGGTTATCAAAGCCTGTTCTGACTAATGCATTCCAATTTTTCTAGAGCTAGAGATTATTAATTTGTAAGAATTAAATAATAAAGTGAAGTGTATGCAAAGTGCCTAGAACTTTCTGCCCCTCTCAGTCTGCTATTAAGGGACTCAGGAACTTTTGTATTTCTCACACAAAGATTCACTGTAGAAGATATATCAGTGTTCTGTGCTCACTTATTTCTAATGCTTGTGATACTGGGAGAGAGATTTTTCATCCTTTTTTTTTAATCCCTCAAACCCATGAAAAAGCACTGTACTTGGCCTTGCTTGGCCATATAACCCTCCATCCTTGTACTTGAGGAAGTAAAACTACATGATTGATGATTAAGTCACCTCTATCTCCAAGATCAGAAGAGCAGGTTCCCAGTGGAAAAATCTGGATTTAATTTCCAAGAGAGGAAAGAATAACTGTGTAAGCAGAAACACATTAGTCAAATGTACTAGGTACCTTTGACTAGATAATCCCTACTATCTTGTAATGGAAACAGTAAAACACTACCCATTCAGGAATATTAAATCAAAACAGGTTAGATTTCCAAACCTGCTTTTTTTTCTTTTTAGCTTTGTCTGAATTTGGGTATAACTGAATGTGTTTGCTCATGTAATGTGGGGATGAGTTTACTCTGCAGAATTGTGTAAGGATTAGAGATAATTTTGTAGGGCCCAACCCTATGCTCAGTACAGGTTCTCAATAAACAGTAAGTTTTAAATGCCAAATATGAAAGATTTCTTGCTGTGGAATTTTAAGACTCCACACCCAAAGATGAAAGGCTAGCCAAAGACAGCTATAGCCACTATGATGCACCTACATAATACAAAGTATGTTGTAAATAACTTTCAGTTAAAGTGTTTACAAGCTTTGGCAGGCCTCTAATCTTCTTTAGGGTTAGCTATATCTTTTCATAATTTGTACATTCAAGGGCCAGAATGGTTAGTGGGGGCTAAGCCAGTGTCATTCAGCAGAAGTAATAAGAGTCTTGGCTTCAGATTCTGTTTCAAGACCTCTCTGTTGCTCAAAGGTGACATAATGCTTTTTTCCCCTCCAAAGCCCAATTTTACAGAAAGATTTATTTTTAATGTATGATTATTTTGCCTGCATATACACCTATTGCCCATGGAGGTCAGAAGACACTGGATCCCTGAAACTGTAGTTATGAATAATTGTGAGCCGTGCCATGTGAGAACAAACCTGGGTCCTCTGCAAGAGCAATAAGTACTGTTAACTGCTAACCCATTGATCCAGCTCCCCAAATTCCAATTTGTTTTTTTAAAACTACATTTTAATTATGTGTGTATCTTGGTATGGCAAGTGAGTGAATGTGCCTGCAGAGTTGGAAGGGTATAGGATCCACTAGAGCTAGAGTTACAGGCAGTTCTGAGCTACCCTCCTGGGTGCTAGGAACCAAACTTGGGTCCTCTGAAAGAGCAACAAGTGCTCCTAACTGCCTGCGAGTCATTTTTCTCTAGCCTCAAAACCCAATTTAGTGAAAAAAATCATATGTATGGGTGGTTTGCATGATGTATATCTGTCTACCACATGTGTGCCTGGGGAGACCAGAAGAAGATATCAGATCCCTTGAAATTGGAATTACATATGATTGTGAGCCATCATGTAGGTTCGGGGAATCGAACCCAGGTCCTCTGAAAGAGCAGCCAGTACTCTTAACCACTGAGCTATCTCTCCAGCCCCACAAAGCCCAACATAAAAACATAATTAAATGAATACTGCTTCCGGATGAACATTTACACTCAATCTTTGTCTTCTTTTTTTCTTCTTTCTGTCTTCTTGTCGGCATATTTTCTTCTTCAAAAGTCTACAATCTGCATTGCAACAAAGAATATGTCCAAAAGTGTTTCAGCACCAGTAAGCAAAAAAGACAGCTGAGAGTCACTCTCCAACAAGACGAACTGCACAGAAGACTCTGAGATCAGGCTAGATGCCAAGAAGAAGCAGAAACCAGCCAGGCAGCCTGGAAGAGGTTCAGACCAGAGGCACTTGGAAAGGACACTCTACAACCTGTTGAGTTGCCTGCAGGCTGTGCTGTGTGCTCCACGTCCCCAGCTCTTGTGATCTGTCATCCCCATTAGGATGGGCCTTTCTGAGCCATTTCTCCTCCTTGTAAGTAACCCCAATAAAACTCACTGGTTCGAGTTTGGCAGTATCCATGCTTTGGTCTGCTGTGGAGTCCCTGTGAGTGTGTATTTCATCTTCCTAGGAAAAGTCTTGTGATACAATATGTATTACCAGCTTAATTAATGGGACGTGAACTTTATTTTCACCACAGTGGAAAAGTGAAAGTAAAGGAGACTAGAAAAGTAGTCAAGAGTCAGCCAGATATTGAAGGAGCCATAAAAGATTTTGTGCACTATATTAGATGGATGTATTATTTTTGTTTTATTTTATTTAGATTTATTCATTTTATTTTGTGTGTTTTGCCTGCATGTATGTCTGTGCACCAAATGCATGCTTGGTGGTGCCTTTGGAGGTCAGAAGAAGGACTCAAATCCCCTGGAACCAACATATGGGTGCTGGGAATCAAACCCAGATCCTCTGCAAGAGCAATAAGTGCTCTTAACCACTGAGCCACCTCTCCAGGCTCAGGATATATTATTCTGGAAGCTCATTAGCATGGTAGGTTAAAGTCATGGTCCTTAATTTTCTACTGCTTTACATCCTTTATAAACTTAAAAACAAAGATATCGGCCTTTTAAAGCAGAAAAGGTACATTTGCTTAGATGAAAAACATTACTTACAATTATCTGGTTAGGAAGAAGAATGAGGAGCAATTGCAAGAGTTCAGGATGAAGGCTGGACTAAGTCACAGGACTGAGGACAGGAATGATGAGTTAAATAGCAGTGTGTTACCAAGAGATTTTGTCACAAATTAAAATTAAGAAATGAGGGAAAGACATGAATCTAGGTTAACGTCCCACAGTCTAGTTTGGAGAGAAACAGACTTTGGAAGGAAAGATAGGTTTAGTTTGGAAAGTGTTGCGTCAAAGGTGCTTTTGGGACATCAGAATAAATAAGTTAGCCAGAGGGCCAGATCTGATCTTCATTTCGATGTTTCACATACATGCTCTCCTGCCCTGCTACTCTGCAGACTCGTAAATCTGCGGGTCACTTCTCAGTTGAGACAAGAATATTCTTCATTTGCAGAAACAGACCCAGAGATGGGAGAAGAAATCAAAATTCACACCAAATCATTTTACATTTTTAAACTAAAAGAATAGACTTTTATTAAGCGCTGTAAGTTTCTTTCCATCAGCATTAACAGAACAACAGATCAAATTCCATCACAGAACTCCTGAGACATTCTCATTCCTTTCTGAGACATTTCCATTAAGTCCTGCAGTTTCCCCCAAGAAGCATCCACTCAAACTTACATTAATAAACTATGGAGCTTTTGTGGTGAGGTGGGCCAAAAGGCAGGGAACTTGGAATCTGGGAGTGGCAAAGAGAAATACGTTATCCAACCACTAAACACATTGTCAAGAGCACAGGAAAAAAAACAACAACAAAAGAATTTACTTTTGTCAATAACATCATTTATCAGGGAGCACTAAAAAAAAATCACTGACTCTTTGCAGTTAAAGTTTTTTTTGTTTTTTTGTTTTTTTTAATCTAGTACATTAGTCTAAAAATAGAATAAAATAAAAGGTAGGAGGAAAGTCCCTTCTGGGAAGTAATTAAAATGAATTCATCAGATCCAGCAGGGTTATGAGAGATTAATAAAATCTGAAATATTTAACTTGCTTCATTTACATGAAAATTCACTAATCATTATTTACTACCAACACAGACAAAAAAGTCATCTATAAAAATGTACAGGGACAATGTCAAAAGCTGAAATGGGCACCCCAGCATAGGGGATGTTTAATTTTGCTTTTAACTTAGAAAAGATGATTTTTGTAAAAAGTGACATTTTCTTAGAACATCAAAATCTCCTCAGACAACACTGAAGATAATCAGCAATAGAATGGGGACAGGTGCACTGAGCTATCTGTACCAGCAGACTACATCAATAAGAAAAGAGAACATTCCAAAAGAAGAAGTCAAAGTGATGGAAAGGAGAAAAATGAGAACATACAATGGAATAGTGAAAACTTACCCCCTGAAACCCCAAGAATATTTAGGAAATATGCATCTGAAAGTGAAGAAGTATAATGGTTAACCCTTTAGTAGAATTAGACTAACTACTTTAAACTGCGGTCTACTTGTACTGTCATTTTAAAGGGTGGGGTGGTTAGAGGCTGAAAGGGTGGCACTGTATACCCACAGGGGCCTTCTAAGGTTTCAAAGGGCTGACTCATCATACCCAAAGGGCTATTCTCATTCTTTCTATCCTACATAAGCATTTTTTCATCCCCTCCCCCTAATACCTTGTCTGTTTCTTTTTTTCCGAGATGAAAATATTAGAGTAACTTGGCCAACAATGTCAGAAAATCCAGATGGAGACAAAAATCAAGTGTTTCTAGCCAAAGAAAGTGCCATTTCTTAGGCTTCAATTTACCTGAAATCCTACTTACATACAATGAAAATGATGAGAAGGAACAGAAGTCTGTCAGAACTGGTCACTTAAGAAAGGTAGGAGTCACAGGCTGACCCAAAGACACACAGGCAGAACTGCAAGACTTTGGGGGATCAGTGGCTGTACAAAACCAGGTTTGGGGTTGTTTTTGTTTTTGCTGTGTTCCTATGAGGTAAAGCAGTCATTTCAGGGGGTTCCAACATGACTTTGTCCAGTAACAATCAGAAGTAGATCCTCGAGTGGTTCCAGCAAAGGTCCTCGATTTGTCTTCCAATTAGAAAAAGTTTATTTCCCAGTAATGAATCCTGGTTTTCCTGGCTTTTAAATTGTGCATTTTGGGAGGTACACCAAAATCTAGGAATACAACCCTTTATAGTTCTTTCTTGTAACTTCCCAAACCCCAAATGCTGAAACGAGGCAAAATTCAAAGTTGAAAGTAAACCACTTGTTTCATCTTGGGCCTGGCTAGAGAGAAGCAGAGGTTTGTGGAAGGGGCGGGGGAGCAAGTCTTTTGGCAAACTGGAATCATTTCTGTCAAAGCAGCAATTTTACCTCTCATAGTGAATGGCTACAAAATAAATCTTCATGTTGTGAGAAGGATGTGAGAGTTAACAATACTGTCACCTGATTGTGTCATATAGACTCACGATGCACAGAAACAGCAACTGAAGAACACTACCATTTTACTCCAAGTACTTCCTACTCAATATTTGTCCGTATAGCTAACCATTCACTCACTCAGTGATTCTGGTTAATTTTAGAGCTCCAAAGGGATTCATCCTTCTGTGGCTCAGAGATTCTAAGCCATCTACATTTTCTATGAATTCCTTCCCTTACTGGATATAAAAGTCCTAACTTTCAAAGTATTGTGAAAGGATGAGCAGGTCCAAGATCAGAAAGGGGACCAAATCAGGGGAGCTCACTTCAACGAGGAAGTGTTGCTTACTTTTTTTTTCTTATATACAGCCAGGTACATAATCTTGCCAGCTTTATTAGGCTTATTTAGGAAATGTCTGGGCAAGAGGCAAGGCATACCTGGGCTCCTGTCCCCTGAAAACTGTGAGTTCTCTTAAATTTGGCTAGACTCGGGTTAAGAATCCCAAGACATTTTATTTCTTGAGACAGAATGGGCAGATAGCAAGCATAGCCTTCTGGTTGTTTGGGAAAAAATCACCAAGGATCTGTTGTAGATTAAGATGCATGGGTTTTTTTCCCAAAAGAGAGAATCTTGCTAGGAGTCTAGTCAGTTATATTCTTGTAGAAATGATATTTCTTGGGCAAGAATATCAAAGTCCAAAAGGAGATGTGTGTGGCTAGAAGCCTCAATTCCTGAAATGAAGATATACTACTTGTTTGTTAGAAGCCATGTTTCCATCCCTTGCATTTTGGCTGCCCAAAATGAGGGAAGCTGGAAATCAAGGTTTTCTTAAGATTATCTCCAAGCAAGGAGGAAGAGCCTTTTTTATCCTGGGCAGACCTTGGCCCCAAAGGGACTGAGAATCTTCTAAAGAATACCTCTCAAATCCCAGGCCAAGTTCTCTGACATCTTCCTTGCAAAGCAAATGAAAAGATCCTGTAGTCAAAATGTCAATGAATAAATGAAACAATCTAAGCATGTAAAATCAAATTGTCCAATTTCCTCACATCTCCCCATCCCATCATTCCAGTGCTAATTTTCCCTCCTTAGAGTCATGTCAATCAATTCTTGCTGAAGCCAATTTGATCCTGGCGTTCCACAAGAAATTTCTTTCAAAATGGCTGAAAGCCCTTTCAAATGGTAATCACTTCCTATTCCTTTCTATCTCCAAACCTTCATAAAAATGCGCAACTCTTCCCAATCCCATTTCAACCTCCTGTTCTCACCATATGGGATGTGAGGGCTCTGTTTAAAGTGAAATATTTGTTGTTCTTAACAGGCAATCTCTGGAAAGTACTTTGTGTCTGATTTAGAGTAGCCCATCTTCTCAGAATTGTGATAGGCTATGACTTAGCAAGGATTTCAGATTTAAAGTATGTTCTTTTGAAACCCACCATTCCATAGCAGTGGAAGCATTTCTGGGAAATTCAGTAAATCTTCTGGAACTTTACCATGTATGTATGTGTATATATATCTGTATACACACATTTATATATATAAAATATGTATAGATAAATAGATCTGTCTCTTATATAAAGGGTATGTGTATGCATATAGATACACATGTTCATATATACACCCACACACACACCTATACACATGTACACACACATAGAGTCTTTTGAGTCCCTTTTGTACTCAGTTTCATAACATTGATTCCCACCCTTTTAGAGTGTGGGCAGCAGATAGTGGGTGAACTGCACCATATCTTCTACTTTATAAACAATGCACTGGTTGGGAGGCAGGAAAAATCTGCCCAGTACTTTTCTGACTCACTTGAATCTCCCAGTACAAAGGCCATTGTAGTTTTTTTTTAAGTGTATAAAATAAAAAAAATTAAATAAAATAACCCAAACCAACACTGTCTACTTCCCTGAAAACATCTACCTATCTGATTGTCAGGCCAGAGCTAGAGGTGGTACACAAAATCCTGGGGTAGGTTAGTAAGGGGAAAGAGAAGGGAGGACACTGACTAAGTATCTAGGTATCAAGGTTGCATTACCTTATTGACAAAAAAAAATCAGGAAGCCATAGATAGCTTACCTTTAAACCCCTTATTTTTCATTGACATTTATAAATGAGTATTATAATAAATACTCAGAAAACCAAAGCTAGAACTTTTCCATAGGACTTACATGATAACATCTGCTTCCTGACAGTTACTGCCTCACTAGACTTCCAGGAGATAGAAGAAAAATACTGGTGCTATGTATTTGAGAATCTGAGTTTAGTGTTGCTGCTATTCATCTTTAAACAGAAATCTCCAAGGTTCAAAGTCTGGAGCCAGAGAACATAGGGAAGAAAAGATGGACACAATGAATATGTATCCCCTTAAAATTCTGGATAAACCTAGGGGAAACATTTATATCCTCCTCTAACTTGGGCCTAGAATCAGAAAAGTATAGTTTTCTCCTCTTCCTGACAAGTGAAGCTATCTTCAGTTTGTCATTCCTCTTTCTTTTGGGCCACAGTTTCTAGCTCTTGCTCTTGCACCTGGTTCTTCTCTCCATTCTTCACGGGGAGGCAGTGGTCATCATTATTACACACGTTACTGTCTTTGGATAAGGCACATTGTGATGGAGCTGGAAGATGATCACTCTTCTCTTCCATAATCAATGTGCTATTGTTTCCATTCACCTGTGAGCGGGCCCGACTTTGATGAAGCTCCATGGATTTAGAAATTCCATCTGAAGAGCCCTGTCAAAAACAAGAGGTACTTGGTGGAAATGGTAATCCCAAATTGGCTGGGCTTCCCCAAGTATGTTCACAAGGTACCCTGAGAAATTCTTCAGAAAAATCAGAAAGTCTAAAGGTCATACATTCTTTTTTTTGTTTGTTTGTTTGTTTTTTTTTTGTTTTTCGAGACAGGGTTTCTCTGTGGCTTTGGAGCCTGTCCTGGAACTAGCTCTTGTAGACCAGGCTGGCCTGGAACTCACAAAGATCCACCTGCCTCTGCCTCCCGAGTGCTGGGATTAAAGGCATGCGCCACCACCACCCGGCTGCAGCCAGTGTTCTTAACCACTGAGCCATCTCTCCAGCCCCTTTTCTCCACTTTTAAAGATTTATTTTTATTTGTGTGTATGAGTGTTTTAGACATATATATGAGTATGCTCCATGTGTAGAGACCAGAAGAGGACACTGAAGCCTCTGGACCTGGAGTTAGGTGGCTGCGAGCTGCCACATGGGTGCTGGNAACTAGCTCTTGTAGACCAGGCTGGCCTGGAACTCACAAAGATCCACCTGCCTCTGCCTCCCGAGTGCTGGGATTAAAGGCGTGCGCCACCACCGCCCGGCAAGGTCATACATTCTGACATTGTCCTAAGAACTGCACTCCAACAGCAATGAGGACACAATGACGACACAACTACCACTCACATAGCTTTAAAGCATATTTTTCTAATACTAAGAGTGACTGAAATAGTATATATTATCATGCCCCATTTACTGAGGAGGAAGCAGAGGCACAGGAAACTTAAAATAACTTGCTTAAGATAGAGAGTAGTGGAGCCACAAATCTATTTTAGGTGGGTCAGCCTCTACATGCTCAACTGTTAGACAACACTGGCAAAATACTGATAATCAGAAGAGCAAATTACAAGGGGAAAAAACAATGGGGGAAAATCAGAAGATGTACTGCAGTATCTCATAGTTTTATCACTGATACTCTCTGCACTTGGAAATGACATGAGTCCGCAGCACAGTGCTGACTTTCCATGACTATTACTTGGAATAGTGACATTATTAGGAAGAGTGCCTACTATGTAGTTAGGCAGCTCACATATTCTGGTGTTCATTTTATAAATAAAACAACATAACTCAAACAAAGCAAAATGATGTACCCAAGGTCCCTTGCATACCTAGACCTTTTTACTCTAATGGCCTCACTATTTAAAATGAGATATAATAAATGCTCATAGGTGTTGAATTTTGGTCAATTATAAATAACAATTTTTACTAATTGCTTCCTATATTCCAGGGTCTATGTAAAATTCTTTATAGATATTATCTTATTTAATCCTTGTAATCCTATAATTTTCTCGTTTTGCAAATCAGGAAATATAGAACAATTTGCCTAAGATTACAGAACTGAAAGGGCAGAACTGGCTGTAAAACTAAATCACTTGGCTCCAAAGTCTGTACAAAACAGTGTTTGATCACAGACCCTAGAGATGCCTTCCCCCCCCTGAAAATTAGGCCATAACACCCCCCCCCCGCAGCTCTCCTTTGGAATACAATTGAGAAAGCATGCTGGACTGTGGCCTTGAGGCTTCTTCCCTGGCACCTGGAACATAAGATTATGATCCTATCTGTAGGCCAGGCCAGGTTAGGGCACTTGGTATGAATGAAGCTTGCCTACACTCCTGAAAACACTCTAAGAATCAGAAACCCCTTTTGTTCTCCAGTTTTGAAAGGACACCCCCCACCCCCGTCTCTGTCTCCCTCCCTTTTTCCAAGGCTCTATGGCCAGGATGGTATGTCTCCTAATAAAACTATTCTTTGAACCTGAAGTCCCATTCTCCCTTCCAGGGTCTCATTGTCTAATACAGTTTCTTTGAACAGGTATCTCATGTCAGCCCCCTTTCCATGAACCTGCCATTTTTTCTTTTCAAGTTACAATACACAGGGGCTGCTAGGAAGTGTTGCCTAAGAACCTGTAGTAAAAATCTACCCAGTAGGTGGAACATGTCATCAAATGGATTCAATAAAAAAAATAGCATTATAAATATGTGACTTAAGGATTTAAAAGCATATAACACCCAAAGCCCTAGGAATAAACTTAGGAAGATAAAACTATAATATATGAGCATTATGCAAGCTGGAGCAATTAGTTACCAAAGGAATTATGAACATAAATGTTGTGGAATATTACTTTAACTATGTAAAGATGTGTTGCATTTTTTATGCTGCATTTGCTTAATTGTGTAAAGATGTGTTGCTTTTGTTAGTGTTGCATCTATTTTAACTATCTAAAGACATGATGAATTTCCTTTACCTTGCTTGCCTAAGGCACCTGATTGATCTAATTAAAAGCTGAATGGCCAATAGGTAGGTAATAGAGGGACAGGTAGGGCTGGCGGGTAGAAAGAATAATTGTAGGAGGAGGAATTTAGGCTCAGGAGGACAGAGAATAAGAAAAAAGAATGGGAGATGCCTGGGGCCAGGCAGCCAGGCAGCCACCAGCCACTTAACATGGAGGAGGACGTGTGAAGTGAAAGAAAGGAAGAAACAAACAAACAAACAAAAACTCCAAGGCAAAATGTAGATGAAGAGAAACAGATTAAAATAAATTATACGAGCTAGTGGAACAAGCATTAGATAAGGCCACGCATTCATAACTAAGAAGTAGTCTCGGTGTCATGATTTGGGGCCTTGCAGTCCAAGAAAGCCTGCTACATAGACCTAAAATGAAAAAGGAAAATCAGCAAGGCTGCCACGATAGCCATAGCAGGCGTGTCCAAGGAGAGTGAGTTAAGCAATAATAAAGTTAATGTAAGCGTTCATGGCCAGGTCACCTCTATAGAAGACAATAGTGGCTGAAGCACTCTGAGCTAGAAACTCCCCTGCCACCCTTGTTTTCTTTCATTCTCCTCACACATGAAATAGAACAGTGTGTACTTCATGTGTTCCCACATCAATTTAATGAGCTATTCCATGTAAAGTACTTAGAGTATATGCCTGGCATGCTCTAGAAACTCAATAAATGAACTATATGGCAAGAGCCCATTTCAAACCTCCAGCCTCTATCTCCCTAAACCAAACAAATGGAGAACTAAACAAATAGTAACTAACTTCATTATTTCTGTTTCATGCCTCCAAGCAAATCACTGATACTATGACTTCCCTTAGAGAAAGCAAGTTCTGGTAATAATGGTTACCAGTGTTTGCACTTGAGTCAGCAAAATATGCATTGGTTCTGATTCTGGCTCTAGCAATCAGAATTGCTTTGCTGCACTGGAATCCATACAGTACAGAGATTTGGAATCAGCTGGCTCAGGCTAGAATGTCAATTCTGAAAACTGACTTGATTGATGGGTAATATACTAATATACTTCGTGGGAAATGTGAGTGGCAAAGAGTATGTCTGTAATGTGTCATCTTAAGTATTCTTTCTTATCATAAATCAGTACTTAGCTCTCATTCATTTGCCATTCACTCCAGATATATCCACAGGGCTATTTCTGTGGTCTTGTTAATACAAGTCAATCACAGAGAGAGTAGTCTATTCTTTACATACTAAAAATAGCAGGTTTTCCATACTGCATCTTGCTACACTCTAGATGTCTTCTTGGGTGACTAGTTTTCCATTTACATGCAATACTTTCTATCTTATTGACCAGTTTCTGGAGGAATTAAGAAACTTTAGAAGATTTCCAAAGTTACTGTTCTACAGTTTTGGAGTGCATTATAAAATGCTTTGTGTGTGGGGGAGGGGTGAGTATTTTAGTTTCATTTCTGGTTCAAAATAACACCAAACTAAACAATAAATAGTTGAATTTATTTGTTTATGGTATTTATTTCAAGACAGGGTCTCATTACATAACTCTGGCTGTTCTGGAATTCATTCTGTAGACTAGGCTGACCTTGAATTTACAGAGATTCACGTGTCTCATCTCTGTCTTCCAAATTCTGGGATTAAAGGTGTGTGCCATTATGTCTGGCTAACAGTTGGATTTATTATTGATGCAGGGAAGGATGACTATATACAGGAGAATAGATTTTGGATTAATATCTGATGACATCCTGGCATGGCAGCACAGGCTTCTAATACCAACAGTTGGGAGACAGAGGCAGCCTGGTCTACAGAGAGAGCTCTAGGCCAGCTAGGGTTACATGATGAGATCCTGTTTCAAAGAAAGAAAGAGAGAGAGGAGAAGAGAAAAGTGGAAAGTAATAAAGATAACTGATCTCTAACTCTAGTCTCCACATACATATGTATTATGCATTCATACCTGGCACACATGTGCACATACACACACAAGTGAAAGCTGGTGGTATATCTCAGTGATAGAGTACTTGCCTAGCATGTGCAAGGCCCTGGGTTCAATATCTAGGAACACACACACACACACACACAGAGAGAGAGAGAGAGAGAGAGAGAGA
>JAQHUG010000377.1:755095-765740 GCA_028555095.1 Dicrostonyx torquatus | reverse complement strand
TAGGTTGATGGGGGAATTCCTGGATTGGCGCCTGCCCATCTTTTCCCCTCCTCAGTCAAAAGGGCCGACTTCTCCTCCAATGGGGGTGGCTAGATCAGAAGCCCTCTCCAAGGGCCTGCTGCGCTCAGCTGGGCCCTTCTCCTCTGGTGGGGGTGGCTAGGTCAGATGCCCTCTCCAAGGGCTTACCTTAGTCAAAAGGGCCGAGTTCTCCTCCGGTGGGGGTGGCTAGATCAGAAGCCCTCTCCAAGGGCCTGCCGTACGGGCCCTTCTCCTCTTCCGGTCTCGTAGTGGCTATTTAAGGCAGGCATGTCAGGAGGCTTGATAGAAAAGTTGATGCGTTTTCAAGTTCCCTTGTGGATGTGATTTGGCATGAAGAACTGCTCTAGGACCCAGAAATATATTAGCTATCAAAAGAATCATTCATTGTCTTAGGTTGTTATATCTTTCCTCAGCTGACCTAACTTAAATTATGATTTTGCAAGTCTTTCTCTCTTTATTTCTGATGTTTGTGATTGAACCCAAAGCCTTTTGCTTATTAGCCAGGTACTCTACCACTGAGCTGCAGCCGACTTCAAGTCTGATTTAATTGTTTTGTTTAAAATCACCACATACTCCAGGATGGTCTCAAACTCTTTACCTTCTTGCCTCAGCTTTTTTTTTAATGTGTGTGTGTGTGTGTTTGAGACAGGGTTTCTCTGTGTAACCATCCTGGCTGTTCTGGCATCTGCTTTGTAGGCCAGGCTGGCCTCAAAATCAGAAATCTGCCTGCTTTGCCTTCCAAATGCTGGAATTAAAGGCGTATGCCACCACTGCCTGGCCCTGCTTTTAAGCATGTACCACCTATTTAGGTTGTCTTCCCCTATTCAGAAGGCATCTCCCTCTTCTTCCTGCTCTAGTATTAAAGTGCTAAACTATCTGTGATCTGTGCTGATTACGTTTTTTTTTGTTTGTTTGTTTGTTTTTTTGTTTTTCCCTGAGACAGGGTTTCTCTGTGTCTCTTTGTCTGTCCTGGAACTCACTCTGTCGACCAGGCTGGTCTCAAACTCACAGAGATCTACCTGCCTCTGCCTCCCTAAATGCTGGGATTAAAGGCATGCACCACCACCACCCAGTTTAGGTTTTTGTTTGTTTTGTTTTGTCAGCTTTATACACACTAGAGTCATCTGAGAAGAAGGAACTGACTGCTGTTCCAGAGATCCTGCGTTCAATTCCCAGCAACCACAGGGTGGTTTACACCCATCTATAATGAGATCTGGTGTCCAGAACACTATATACATAATAAATAAATTAAAAAAAAAAGAAATTCAAGGTCATCATTGGCTACAAAGTGAGTTTGATGCCAGACTTCAGGGTGTGAAATCTTGTCTTTAAAATAAAAAAAAAATGCCAATCAAAATTTCCACTTCCTCCTAAGAAACCTGGCTTTATAGATTATTTTATGCTCTATCTGCATGTACTACTTTATACCAGAAGAGGGCAGAAGATCCCACAAGAGATGTGGTGAGCCACTATGTGGTTGCAGGAAATTGAACTCAGGACCTCTGGAAGAGTAGCCAGTGCTCCTAATGTCTGAGCCATCTCTCCAGCACTGGAGCATGGAATATTTAAAATATACAAATATACAAGAGACTGTTCTTCTTTTTTTGAGACAGGGTTTCTCTGTGGCTTTGTTGCCTGTCCTGGAACTAGCTCTTGCAGACCAGGCTGTCTCGAACTCACAGAGATCCACCTGTCTCTGCCTCCCGGGTGCTGGGAAAAAGGCTTGCGCCACCACCGCCTGGCTGAGACTGTTCTGTTTTACATACATTATTTTACACATTATCCTTACAGTTCCATGAGTTAAAAAAAAAAAGAGAGAAGGTCAGAATCTTAAGTAGCCTAGACAGTATCACACACAAACAGGAGGTAATAATGCTAACACTGAAGCACAAGGCAACCTATATTTGGTCTACCTACTGTATTACTATCTTCCATTGCTTTCAGTTCTTGGTATTGGGGAAGTGGCCAGTAATGAGATGGTTCAGTAGGTAGAGGAACATGAACACAGGACTGATCATATGAATTTGATCCCTGGATCTTCCAAGGTGGCAGGAGAGGACTGACTACTGAGAGCTGTCATGTGACCCCTACATATATACTGTAGTACACACACACCTATACTCACACACTAAATAAACAAATAAATACTAATTAAGTAGTAGGAATGACAAGTAGGGACACTAAGGTAAGTCCCTGCAACATACCTTTTCTGTGTCTTCTCATTCATCATTATGGGTGGGATAATATAGCAGCATCTCTTGGTTTCATTAATAGAAGTATCTATTTGGCTAAGGGAAACATAACATTTACCTATAGAATTATTCTTTTCCCTAGCTCCAAAAGAAAAAGATGTAAAGTTGAAGTATGAGTTTTTGAAAGAAAAGGCACACACCTATAATCTCAGCACTTGGGAAGTAGAAGCAAAAGGATCACGAGTGCAAGGTCATAGGTCATTTTTACTTATATAGAGAGTTTAGGCCCACCCTGAGACCCTGTTCCAAAAAAGAAAAAAAAAAAGAAAAACCTAAAAACAGAAAAAAATTAAATGAAGATGGAATAAATCACCTTGAGTTCTTGAAGCTGATCTGGTTCATAAAGCTGGGTAGACACAGCCTGTGCAAGGAAGGTGTCAAGTTCATGACGATGTAGAATTCGGCCACCAGGCCACTGAACCATGTATCTAGACACAAAAACATCATTATTTGATCACAATTGCCATTTATGTCACATAAACTTACTAAGAACCTAAAATGGTGGCAAGCATTTTAGCACACACCTGTAATCCTATTATTTAGGAGAAAAAGGCAGAAGGATAGAGTTCCAGGATAGCCTAGGCGTCATAGCAAGATACTATCAAAAACAACACCACCAAGAACTGGAGATGTATCTCAGTCATAAAGAGCTTGCTTGGTATTCACAAGG
Organism: Dicrostonyx torquatus; assembly: GCA_028555095.1. NCBI lineage: Eukaryota > Metazoa > Chordata > Mammalia > Rodentia > Cricetidae > Dicrostonyx > Dicrostonyx torquatus. The sequence continues at coordinate 762,779 of JAQHUG010000377.1, read as the reverse complement.
CTCTGGAATCAATTCCCCAAACTGTAAAACAAACACACAAACATGCACACACAAAAACTGCACAAACTTATCAGGAACCAAACTCTGGGCTTATTTGTAATTATTCCAAATCTGAGTGGTAGAGGAGATAGGCATGAACAATACTGACAGTACAGTGTGTTACAAAAAAACCCAAACTAAACAGGGTTCTATGAGAACACAGAAGAGTCCCAGTGGTCAAAGAAGTCACCCTGAAAAACTCGGTAGGAGCAGAGTTTCAAGGGAATCCTATAGTTATCAAGACACGATAGGAATAGGATACTCTAAGATCTTCTAGCGAAGTGTATTATGGAGGCATGATTTGGCAGGATGCACCTGGCTTGATATTGCTGAATGATAGTGAGTGAAATTATAAAGTAGGCCACATCATGGTCTCCAAATAAGATTATAAAATGTGCATCTTTGTCTTCAAATTGTAGGAAGACATTTAAGGATTGTTAGCAAGAGAGTGATGATGACATGCATATCAGTTGAGAGGAGACTAAAGGGACTAAACATTGTGTCAGTGGAAATGAATTCATTTGGTGATAAAGCTGAGAGCTATCAGTGTATAACTCCACAAGGTTTGGTCATAGGAATTTTTTTGGTACAGTGCTAGGGATGGAATCTAGGACTACACGTATGTTAGGCAAATGCTTTAGTTACTTCCAACCCTTGGCCACAGACTTACAAACTCTGGCTTGTGAAGATGACTGGATGTCATGGTACCATTTTTAAAGCTAGGATCTGTAGGGCGGGGTGGTGATGGTGCACGCCTTTAATCTCAGTATTCAGGATGCAGAGGCCTGAGCTGGAGGCCAGGCCAGATTACAATGCAAGCTCCAGGACAGCCAGGGCTACATGGAGAAACCTGGTCTTGATAAAACCAAAATAATAAATAAATAGGAAATCTACAAATTAGGTACCTATTCATGAGTATTTAAATTGATTGTCCACAAACTCAATGTGTCTTACAGATACAGTGTCATATAGATACTGAGGATGTAGAGCTAAAACAGACCTGCAAATATATCTGTATAATATGTACTTAGTTCCGTGAAGGGCCACATGACAATGAACAAGCATAACTTCTAAAGTAGTGCAAGACTTTGGAAACTTGCCATTTAAAGCAAGGGGTGGCTGGACCAACACATGGGATATATTCCATACCACAATCTGGCATGGAATCTAGAAACATCTCTGAGCTACTGAGTCCTATGGGAAAAACAAAAACCAAATTTAACTAACAGTATAAGTATCCCAACCACCAATATTTCTTCTTCAAGCTCACAGTAGTATTCCTTTAATTTCACAGTGATTCTGGGGTGGCAGGAAAGACAGCAAATCCTGTGACTTTTAGCAACTCAGGACATGTAGGCGGGGATTCTGCACCCCACACACTTCCCTTTGCCTAGAACACTTTCTACCCTCTTTTCCTGCTCACACTTTGTTCACTTGGGAAATTGTGTTCATACTTTATAACTTATTTTATATTTTCTGATACTATTTAATTTACCACATAATTCATAGCTTGTATCTTTCATAGTGTTTTTTTTACTAATACTTTTTTGTCTTGAAGGCTATTTTTATAATTTCTTGATTTAGCTTTATTTAAGCTTCTATATTTAAGCCTTTTATGCTACTTTGTTGGCAAATGTAAAGAAAACGAACAACAAATTCATTTATACTGGGAGATTTCAAATGTTCCCATCAAGCTATGATATGAAAAGTATAAATAAAAGACATTTAAAATTACAGACTATGTGGTTAGCAGAATGAAGTTCAAGTGCTTTACTGATTTTCCAAAAGACAATTTATTCAAGTGCCTGTGTGAGTTACCAGGAGGTCTAGGGCCTTGTGTGCTCTTGATGATCTTGGTTTATAATTCTTCAATTATTATGAACGTTAGGTGCTTGGCATAGAGTTGGCACTCACAAATATTTATTGGAAGAATAATGTATCAACAGTTCATGCTAAAACAAATAACAAACAAAAAGCAAAACAATCAACAACAAATCCTTAACCAAAAGAAAGCTTCTAAAGTAGAATTCTTCGAATGACATACATCTTGAATGTTAGGAAAGAAAAATGGCCTGAAGAAGTTAAGAGTGAGAGAGGCTAGCTCATAGGAAGGGCATGATCCTGCAGACTGTTCTCCAGAATGTACCTGGAGAATCAAAGAGGCCTCCACAGAGGAAGAATTAACTTCCTTTATTAGGGATTAGAGCTTTTGCTTGGTTTGATTCATACTGCAGTGCTAATCTCAAATCTCTCTCTGGCCTTAGTGTAAAGTACAGCATGGTAGGTGCTCAATAAATATTTGCTGGACAAATAAATCAATGTCAGCATAGGCTAAGCTTCATTTTTGAATCACTGTTGCTATTCAACTAGTGTTGAATAAATTAAGAGACACAGTGTAGGGACTAATAAGTCAATGGAGTGCAACGATCAGATACAGGATAGCAGAAAATAATAATTATTATTTATTAAATTTACTAATATTTAAGGTTTTCATCATGTGCTAGTTTCCAAACCGTATGATTCCACTGAATATTTTCTCTGGCAAAACCGCATCATGGAGGTTAGAGAGTTGGCTCAGTGGTAAAGAGCCCTTATTGCTCATTTGGAGGACTTGATTTGGTTCCCCACACCCACATGGTGGCTAACAACCATCTGTACTTCTAGTTGCAAATGATTCAATGCCTCCTTTTGACCTTTGTGGGCACTGCATGCATGTAGTGCACAGACATAAATGCAGGCAAAATACTCAAACACAGAAGATGTAATAAAAATAGATAAAAATAAAAAATAGTAAAGCCTATATCATGATTTTATTTCTCAAGGAACTTTTTCGTTTTCCCTGACAAGACAGCATCTTTACTATAATATAACTATACACAATACATGCAGGTATTATATATTCTACTATAGTTTATAAACTATAATTTATTCATATATAGTAAATTCCTGTGATATTGTAGATACATTGATAGGACCTTCATTTGTGTAGAAAATAGTGACAAAGAATACATACTTTGGAAGCTCACATGCATGTAAAAGCACTGATCAGTAGTACAGAGCACAGTATGCAGTTCTTTTTATTTGATGAAACTTTTTTTTTTTTTTTGGTTTTTCGAGACAGGGTTTCTCTGTGGCTTTAGAGCCTGTCCTGGAACTAGCTCTTGTAGACCAGGCTGGTCTCGAACTCACAAAGATCCACCTGCCTCTGCCTCCCGAGTGCTGGGATTAAAGGCGTGCGCCACCACCGCCCGGCTTGATGAAACTTTTTAAGATTCTAAATTCTCAAACATCTACACAAAGATTTCTTACTAGCCTATTAATTTTATGTTTATTTGCTAAGTCAATAACATACTAACTTAAATAATTGATAGTCCTTTCCTTTACACCACTTCTACTTTTTGTTGAGACAGGGTTTCTCTGAGTATCCCTGGCTGTCCTAGATCTCAAACTGTAGATGAGACTAATCTCAAACTTGAAGACAGCCTGCCTTTGCCTCCCGATTGCTGGGATTAAAGCTATGTGCCATCACCACTGATACATCACTTGTACTTTTAATTTTAAGTAACATCAACAAATTTGTTCTGATTCCAAACTTTCAAGTTCAGTCTGATTCAGAAAATGTAAAAAGTTAGGACCAAGTGGTAGAACACTTAGGGAGAATGACATTATATTTTTCTTTCTTTTGAGACAGGGTTTCTCTGTGTAGCCCTGGCTGTCCTAGAACTCACTATGTAGACCGCCTGGATCAAACTAACAGAGATCCGCCTGCCTCTGCCTCCTGGGCGCTGGGATTAAAGGCGTGCTCCACCACCACCCAGCAAGAATGCCATCTTTATAATTAATTTTTATAGTCCACAAATTTTCCATCTACTTATGTCTCTTCAACTTTTTTTCATGAACATTTAGCATAATTATTATTTGAAGTGCTGGAGGTTGAACCCAGGTCCTTGCATGCATGCATTCTATAATTGACCAGCCCCTCAATATAATGGTTTTAAGATTGGTTAATGATGTGGCCTGTTATCAGTAGTTTGACTTAATTTCTACATAAATTTTATTTATGGACATACCTCAGTACGTTTATCCACTTACCAGTTGATAGATTATTAGGTTCTTTGAGATTTTTGGCTATTATGATTAATACTTCCATTAATATTCAAGTCTTTCTGTGGGCATATCTTTTCAGTGCTCTTGGAGTGATAGCTAGGAGTGAAATGAATGAGTCATCTGATATATACATGCTTAATCTTTTGAGAAAATAATAAATTTGGGGCTGAAGAGATGGCTCAGTGGTTAAGAATGTTTGTGGCTCTTCCAGAGGACCCAAGTTCAGTTCCTAGCACCTACATCAGGTAGCTCACAACCACCTGTAACTCCAGCTCCAGGAGATGATGCCCTCTTCTGACCTCCACCACAGGATCTGCAAACACATGACATATACTCATACAGACAAAGACACACACACACAATTTTGAAAAAAAAATCTTAAGAGAATGGAAATCAGATGGAAATGTATCTCACTGGTAAAGCATTTCCTACTATGTGCAAAGCCATGTTTTTTTTATTTATTCATCTGATTTGTTTTAAACAACATTTCAATTAAAATAAGAAAATGGCAAAGTAGACTCCGAAGTAGTATACCTCCTGTAGTTTTTCAACATTTTGAAATATTTGTCTTTTAAATTATAAGCACTCTGACTGAAGTATGATCTATTATTATCATTTCTTTTCAACAAGCTGCTTGAAGTCTTAAGAGTACTAAAGCAAGAGACAGAAACAAAAGAACTATAAATATAGAAGGGAAAGTCAAGTTGTCCCTGTTTTCAGGGGTATTTCATACTTAAAAAAAATCCTAGAGAATCCATCAGATCTGAAAAACAGTTTTAGCAAAGTGACAGAATATGAAAATCAGCATTAAAAAATCAGATTTCCTATATACTGATGAAAAATTAACTTGTAGAGAAAAAAAATAAAAAATAATTTAGTTTAAAATAACCTCAAAAACAAAACAAAACCACAGCTAATAATGAATCTAACTGATCAGTGGTACTCAAATTTCTTAACGCTGTGACCCATTAATTCGTTTTCTCATATTGTGGTGACCTCAACCATGAGATTATTTTCAATTCTACTTCATAACTGTAATTTTGCTGTTATAAATCATAATGAAAATATGTGATATGCAGGATATCTAATATGTGATCCCCACAGGGGTCATGACCCACAGGTTGAGAACCACTGGAACAGATGAAAGGACCCTACGATGGTAATTATAACACCCCAAAGAAAGATGACAGAAGATGTCTTCCCTGTTCATGGATGAGTTAATATTGTTCAAGCTGCCATACTAATGAAATTCATCTACAGATTCAATGCAATCCCCCATCAAAATACCAACACTTCTTTTTACAGAATTAGAAAATAATCCTCAAAATTATATGGAAGCAGAAATGACCCCAAATAGAAAAAAAAGTACTTCTAAAATTATCATAACACCTCCCAATTTCAGATTATACTACAGAGTCGTAGTTAATAACAAAAGCCATGGTATTGGCACAAAACAGGCATGTAGAGCAAAGGGGTGGAAATAGAGAACCATATATGTACTTCAAATTGTCAGAAATTTGAAATCTTGGCAAAGGTGATAAGAACATTACAGTGGAAGCCAGAGTCATTTTAACAAATGGTATTTAGAAAACTAGGTAATCCCATGTAGAAGTACAAAATTGGCTCACTCTATATAAAACTTTAGTCAAAATGGATTAAAGTTTTTAATATAAAACTGAAACTTCTAAACAACATGTGAAAAACAGGAGAAACACTTCACGATGCTGGCACAGGGGACAATTTTCTGAATAGGAAGCTGACAGCCCAGTGAAACAGCAGTAGATGATAGGACTGCATCAAAGCAAAGGAGAGGAGACAATGTGCATGTTCACATTCCCGGCAACTATGTCCACAGATCAAGATCTGGAGTCAGTTTAGGTACCAACCAATGTGCTATTTATACAGTGTAGTAGGATTCAGCCTGGAAGAATAAAATTCTGTCATTTGCAGGAAAATTGACGAACAGGAGGTTATAAAATGAATTTGTTTGGGTCTGGTATTTACTCTATGGGTAGATCTTAATTAGTAGTTTGAGTCCTTGCTATGTATTTGCTCAGAATTTACATTTCTTCTTGGGTTAAATTATTTGTCAATTTTATCTCTCATTTATTTGTTGGCATATTATTCCCACACTTTATTTAGTTATGTCCCTTTTTCATTCTTAATTTTAGTTATTTGATACTTTCCTTTTTGTTTCTTGATCAATAGTTAATTTTTATTTTTTTGTATTTTTAGTCAGGGCAGGGGGATCATGAGAGAGTATTGGGAATATGACCCAAATAAAGTATGCATGAAAATAACAATGAGACCCCTTACGTAAATTAATATATCCTACTAAAATACCCGAACCAAATTGTGTAACATTTAACGTTATTCTTTTTGTATCCTTATTTCACTTACAGCTAATACAGACTTCCCAGTTTCCTTCTTTCTGAGTCTTTGGCTTTACCCAGTTTGCAGTTCTAGGGAGATTCAGGATCTCATGCATATCAGAGAACTGTATTAGTGCTGAACTCTACCCTTGCTCCACCGCTTCTGATGGATGGATGGGTGGATGGCAGTTACCTACCAAGTTCATGCTGCTCTCTTTCCTTAGCTGCCCACACAGCCAGGACTAGAAATGTGCTGAGTTTCAATTTTTTTTGTTGTTTTTTGAGACAGGGTTTCTCTGTAGCTTTGGAATCTGTCCTGGAACTCACTCTGTAGACAAGGCTGGCATGAAACTCACAGAGATCCGCCTGTCTCTGCCTCCTGAGTGCTGGGATTATAGGCGTGTGCCACCACTGCCCGGCCTGAGTTTCAATTTTGGCCTTTTTTCTAGTTTAATATACAAAATCAGGTTATTGATTTGAGGTATTTTCTTTTGTACTAAAACCACATATAGATATTTATATGTTTATAGTTTATTACTAGTTTATAAGGCACTAATTTAGGCGTGCCTTATAAACTATTATGATGCCATTTTTTTCTTATTCATCTCTATTTTCTAATTTTCTTTGTGGTTTCTTCTTTGACTCATTATGTAGAAATGTGCAGTTCAATTTTCACATACTTGTGACTTTTTTCAAACTTCCTTTCATGAATTATTTCTAATTTGTGGTTGTCACAGATCATATTTTAAAAAAAACTCTAATTCTTTTACATTCGTCATGTCTTGCTCTGCGATCTAACATGTTTAATATGTAGAGTGTTCCGTGTACACATGAAAAGGATGTATACTCTGGTAGTGTTCGGTGGGGTGTTCTATAGATGATTGCAGGAATGTTTTATTATATAGTTCAGAACTTTTATATTTAAATTCCTGCAGTTGTTCTTTATCCATTTTGGAAAAAGAGATACTGCACTCTGTATTGGATTATCTTTTTTTTCTTTTTTTTTATTGTTAAAAGAAAAATTTACATTACTCCCCTTGTTCCCAGACCTCCCGCTCCCCCACTACCCCACCACCCTCCCCCTGCTTCCTTAAGATGGGGCAGGATACCCTGCCCTATGGGAAGCCCAAGGCCCTCCCCCCTCCATCTCGGTCTAGGAAGATGTG
>JAQHUG010000377.1:693954-718901 GCA_028555095.1 Dicrostonyx torquatus | reverse complement strand
AATGAGCATATGACCTAACTGGACCCTATGAATGTGACTGCCAGTGGGGACTGACTGAGAAGCCAATGATAATGGCACCAGGACCTAGCTCTTCTGCATGTATTGGCTTTTTGGAAACTTATTCTATATGGATGCACATCTTCCTAGACCGAGATGGAGGGGGGAGGGCCTTGGGCTTCCCATAGGGCAGGGTATCCTGCCCCATCTTGAGGAAGTAGGGGGAGGGTGGTGGGGTAGTGGGGGAGCGGGAGGGCAGGGAACAAGGGGAGTAAATGTAAATTTTTCTTTTAACAATAAAAAGTAAATAAATAAAAAAGACGCAAGGCCTATTCATGACTGTTTTCTTATAACTAACATATTGATGGGTTAGGATTTCAACACATGAATGTGGTAGGTTGTGAAAACAGAAACATTCACTCTACAGCACATACTGTTCTAGGATGTACTCATAATAATGTCATTGTTATATTAGAGAGTAAATCTATCATTTTAGTTTTGTTACTGTCTGTTTTGTTTGTCTCTGTTCTGTTTTATGGTTATTCCCTTCCTATGAATTACCTGGATTAATTGTATAATCCTATTTTTACTTATCTATAATAGTTGTTTTGAGTGTTATTTCTGTGTATCTTCTTTGTTTGTTTGTTTTGAGATGAGGTCTTACTATGTAGACCAAGCTGTTCTCGAACTCAGAGATCTACCTGTCTCTGCCTTGCAAGTGCTGGAATTAAAGGTGTGTGCCATCATTCCTGGCGATCTCAGACGGTCTTCCTTTCGGACAGGTGCTAGAAGTTGAACCTACAACATTAGGCATACTAGGCACATGGTCAACCATGGAGCAACATCCCCAGCTGCATTATCTATGTAATTTATTATCGATCATATTCATTAAAATATATATACAAAGAGAAAACAGGGATGTAGCTCTGTGGTAGAGTGCATGCTTGGCATCCATGAGGCTCTGGGTTGACTCATTAGCACTAAAACTAAATAAGGAAATAAATAAATCATACTAGTAGATATTGTTATTTTACCAGTACAAATGAAGAAAAGCTGCTTTATCCTCCACAGGCTATAATTGTCTAAAATATGTTCTCTTCAAAAAAACTTTATTCATTTTAGTGTGTGTTTTTGGGGGTATATTCATGCTATAGCCTGCACATGGAAGTGTTTCTCTTCTTCCACCATGTGGGTTCTGTGAATCAAACTCAGGTTGTCATTGGCAGCAGGACTTTAGCTGCTGAGTCACATCTGTGTCCCTAAGTAGCTTCTGTACACACACTGAAACAGTGCTATAATTGTTGTTCCAGTGCAACACAACTTAGAAACTTCAAGGATATCTGTTATACATATCAATTATTTTGACTCTTTTTTTCTTTTTTCTTTATTGATATTTATTGAGCTCTACATTTTTTTCTGCTCCCCTCCCTGTCTCTCCCCTCCCCCCTTCAACCCTCGCCCAATGTCCCTATGCTCCCAATTTACTCAGGAGATATTGTCTTTTTATACTTGCCCATGTATATTAGGTCTATGTAAGTCTCTCTTAGTGTCCTCATTGTTGTCTAAGTTTTCTATAGCTATGGTTTGTAGGCTGGCTTTCTTTGTTTTATGTTTAAAAGCCACCTATGAGTGAGTACATGTGACAACTGTCTTTCTGTTTCTGGGTTACCTCACTCAAAATAATGTTTTCTAGTTCCATCCATTTTCCTGCAAAATTCAAGCTGTTGTTATTTTTTTCTGCTGTGTAGTACTCCATTGTGTAAATGCACCACAATTTCTTTATCCATTCTTTAGTCGAGGGACATTTAGGTTGTTTCCAGGTTCTGGCTATGACAAACAAAGCTGCTATGAACATAGTTGAGCACATGTCCTTGTGGCACGATTGAGCATCCTTTGGATATATACTTAAAAGTGGTATTATTGGGTCTTGAGGAAGGTTGTTTCCTAATTTTCTAAGAAATCTCCACACTGACATCCAAAGGGGCTGCACCAGCTTGCATTCCCATCAGCCATGCAGAAGTCTTCCCTTTTCCCCCACAACGTCTCCAGCATAATTTGTCGTCAGTATTTATGATCTTGGCCATTCTTACAGGTTAAAGATGGAATCTCAGAGTTGTTTTGATTTGCATTTCTCTGATGACTAAGGATGTTGAGCATTTCCTTAGGTGTCTTTCAGCCATTTTAGATTCCTCTGTTAAGAGTTTTCTGTTTAGGTCTGTACTCCATTTTTTTATTGGATTATGTGATCTTTTGGTGTCCAATTTCTTGAGTTCTTTGTATATTTTGGAGATCAGCCCTCTGTCTGATGTGGGGTTAGTGAAGATCTATTCCCATTCTGTAGGCTGTCGTTGTGTCTTGTTGATTGTATCCTTTGCTTTACAGAATTTTTTCAGTTTCAGGCTCTTTTTTTTTTCTTTTCTGATGTTCCAAGGTTCATTCTTTTACCATTCTGCTTGTGAGAAAAATTAACCAGTTCTTCACTACTAAAGGATCTTATTTGATAAATAACTGTGTTGCTGTGGTGGTTTGAATGAGAATGAAGGCTCATATATTTGAATGCTTGGCCCCTAGTTAGTGGAACTTGGGAAGTTAGTAGCTTGGGAAGGATTAGGAGGTGTGGCCTTCTTGGAGAAGGTGTGGCCCTGGGGGTGGGCTTTGAGGTTTCAAAAGACTCTTGCCATTCTGGTGGGATCTCACTCTGCCTCATGTTTGTGGATAAAGATGTAAACTCTCCTTTGTTCCTGTCACCATGCCTTTGCTCAACCATCACCATCATAAACTCTAACTTCTTGTAACCAGAAATCCAATTAAACCATTTGTTTAGAAGCTACCTTTGTCATGGTGTTTTATCACAGCCATAGAAAAGTAATTAAGATAGTTGCTTATTCTCTTCTTCAGTTCTAGAAATGTTTTAATATTTCCTTCTGAATTCTAAGGCTTCTCATCAAAGAGCACCTGTCATTTATAATTATTCTTTTCTTGGAAACTATCACATAAAGGAATTGACTTTATTATGGGATTTTTTTCTACAAATGTCATTCTAATTTTCTCTGAGAGTCTGATTATACAAATATTAGATCTTTTGTTGTAGTCCTACAGGTCTTGATATTTTCAGACTATTTTCTGTTATTCTAACTGAATAACTTATATTTTTCTTTTTTTATGTTTTTTAAAAATTTTTTTCTTTATTGATATTTATTGAGCTCTACATATTTTTCTGCTCCCCTCCCTGCCTCTCCCCTCCTCCTTCAAAACTCCCCCAATGTCCCTATGCTCCCAATTTACTCAGGAGATATTGTCTTTTTATACTTGCCCATGTATATTAGGTCTATGTAAGTCTCTCTTAGTGTCCTCATTGTTGTCTAAGTTTTCTATGATTATGGTTTGTAGGCTGGCTTTCTTTGTTTTATGTTTAAAAGCCACCTATGAGTGAGTACATGTGACAATTGTCTTTCTGTGTCTGGGTTACCTCACTCAAAATAATGTTTTCTAGTTCCATCCATTTTCCTGCAAAATTCAAGCTGTCGTTATTTTTTTCTGCTGTGTAGTACTCCATTGTGTAAATGTACCACAATTTCTTTTTCCATTCTTCAGTCGAGGGACATTTAGGTTGTTTCCAGGTTCTGGCTATGACAAACAAAGCTGCTATGAACATAGTTGAGCACATGTCCTTGTGGCATGATTGAGCATCCTTTGGATATATACCTAAAAGTGGTATTATTGGGTCTTGAGGAAGGTTGTTTCCTAATTTTAACTTGTATTTTTCTATCTTCAGGTTATCTGACTCTCCTTAATGTTGCACCTACTCTACCACTGAGCCTATTCTTGAGCAGTTTTGTTTTGTTGTTTGTTTGTTCATGGAAAAATGTTCTCATGTAGCTCAAGATAGCTTCAAATTTACTATATAGCCTAGAGGATGATCCTGAATTCCTGAATCTTCTGCCTCCACCATTACAGTCTTGGGATGAAAGGAGCAAACCATCACAACTGGCAAGGCTTATACTATATTGTATTTTTTCTTAGTTCTTAATTTGCATTTGTTCATTTATTTATTTATTTATTCTGGTTTTTCGAGACAGGGTTCTCTATAGCTTTGGAGCCTGTCCTGAAATTAGCTCTTGTAGACTAGGCTGGCCTCAAACTCACAGAGATCCGCCTGTTTCTGCCTCCCGAGTGCTGGGATTAAAGGCGTGCGCCACCACCGCCCAGCTACCTTTGATCCTTTAAATATTCTTTTGTGTGTGTGTGTGTGTGTGTGTGTGTGTGTGTGTGTGTGTAGTATGTGCATGCCATGGGATGTGTGTGAAAGTCAGAGGACAACTTTCAGGAGTTGTTCTTTATTTTCACTGAGGGTTCCAGTAATTTGCACAAGTACATTTATCCACTGAACCATCTTGCTGTCTTTCTATGCTCAGTTTGTTTTGAGTATGTCTGCAATTAAAAACATTTTTACGAGTTTCTTTGAAATTCTTCTCTATCATCATTTGCTTTCTAAGCTGTCTGAGACCTAGATTTGAAACTTTCCTAATTCTTGGTATAATAAGGAATTTTCAGTTTAAGTCCAAATATGTGAGTTTTAAGAAAAGGTTCTGAATTTTATTCAAATCTTGTATTTTATCATACATTTTCTGACTACTGTAGGTGGACATTCATTACTGACAGGTGAGTTTTTGAGTATGTTTTGAGTCCTCATTTGGCCTTGCTCGCCACCCCCTCAGTGCTATTTGGTAAAGCAGCATACTTTACCGCAGCCTGGTGATGGAAGATATTTGTAAGGTCTTTGCTGGTAAAGCTGAGGATTTGAAGCACAGTTTCTTTGGTGGTGTTTGGCTTGAATAAAGCAGTTTTTACCTAAACTGTGTTACTAGGTTGGCCCTTTGCAGGCTTCCAGGCAGAGGGTATCAGTGTGCAGGGGTTGAGCCTTCTAAATTCCCTGTCAAACTGTTTTATATCCAGTCTGATGTATGAGACTAAAAGGAAACCCAGAGAACTTACTACTCTAGCATACCTTGGGTCCCAAGGCCATCAACAATCTCTACTTTCCAGAATATGTTGTGGTTTTGTTTTTTCCCTACATACAATGTCCTAGAATTCTACTTGTACTTAGCAAGAAGAATAAGGAAAGTATATCTAATCTAATTTACCTTCATAGAAGTAGAAACCTAAGTTATTCTTTTGAATATACTAATTTGACTAAGGCATTCTTGTTTAAAAGAACAACATAAAAATTTCAACTATCCACAGTTCATATTCTAATACAAAATCCTTGCTGAGAAAGAGAGACTGTAAGATAAAGTCCTACATTCTCAAAGTCCACCATTGTTTTTAAAAGGAATACACACTCTGAATGTTCCATGATTTCAGAATGGGGGCTCACATCATGCATTTCTTATTTCAATGCATGATCTGGAAAATGATGCATCTTCTTAAAGACTGCTTTATAGTCCAAAGTATTAGGTATACTCACATAGGCTCCCCCACCTCACCCTGTGCCCAACATAGAGAGATCTGTTGCAGCTGGAATCATACTTACCTTCCAGAGGTAACCGCCGCCGTATGGCCAGACGTTCCATTTTCCGCTGTGTCTCTGCTAGGCTAAAGAGAACTCCATATACATATTGGCGAGCTGACCGGAACAGGAGAGCAGCTGGAGGCAGCTCCATGTTACATTCATCCTCAATACATACAGGGATTTTAATCTCACCCTAATAAGAAAATGGTTCAGAAAAAAGAAGAAAATGAATTCTTCAAGCTTTATAACAGACCTGAAAATAACAAATAATGAACTGCAGTCTCTGGAGTCAAGACAGTAAATTTACTATTTGTATTCAGAGAGCTTTTCCAAATAGAAGGAAGCTGTAAGAATTCCAGCTGAGTACAGCCACCTTGTAAGCTGTATTCCATTTGTAAAGTCTGATAGCTGATGGACTATATTGACTATCAGAGAGAATCTACCCTAGACATTTTGTTTATTTGGTTTGGTTTTTTTTGAAACAGAGTCTCACTATGTATGTCCACTATTGATGGACTGGGACTTGCTATGTAGACCAACTTGACCTGGAACTCAGAGCCTCACCTGCCTTTACCTCCAGATTGCTGGTATTAAGAGCCTGTGTCACCATGGCTAGTTTAGACATTTTGTGGGTAATTTGTGTGTTAAGACCAGTGAAGAACAGCAGGTATGCAGAAATAGAGGCAAGGATAACGCTCAAAAGAGCAAGACCTCTTCTTAGATGGTGCCTTCAGAACCACAGTCTATTAACTTAGTACATTACTTACTTCAAAGTCTTTTCCATTATTATTATTATTATTATTTTGGCTTTTCAAGACTGGGTTTCTCTGTAGCTTTGGAGCCTGTCCTGGAACTAGCTCCTGTAGACCAGGTTAACCTTGAACTCACAGAGATATGCCCGCCTCTGCCTCCTCTGCTGGGATTAAAGGGGTGCGCCACCACCACAAGGCATTATTTTTGAAATGATTCTTTCATTTATTTTACACACTGACCACAGTTTCCCCTCCCTCCTTCTTCCCATTCTCTCCTCCCACCTCTCTTTGTCCCCCTACATCCACAAATCTTACAATTTAAACTTCTCTCTTGGAATTTTTTATTTGTTTTACTACTTAGTCACAATTCCTACTAATCTCACCTTTTCTGAGGCCCTTAACACAAGGAAGTGCACAGACATACACAGTTTCCTTGTACCTTTTGAGATACAATGATCAGTGGGCTGGGGAAATAACTTAATGCTAGAGTGGCTGTCTCGCAGGTGTGACACGCTAGGTTCAATCCTTAGGATTGTTCTCCCTGCATAAAAATACCAATTGTCTGACCTTTCTCTGCTGCTTTTGTAACTTAGTAACTATAAGATACTGTGGAGCAGTATCTGGGAGATGGATATTGATGCGTTCTCTCACCTTAGTAAGGACATGGTAAATGTACGGATACATAAGACCCCTTCGGTGTCTGTGTTCAGCAACCCTCAAGACTTCTGGAGCTACTGGAGGTAAAGGTGGAATGGTGATATCCATGTGGTTCCTTGTAGACATAGATAACAGAGATGGGATGTGAGGTTCACCATCACTTATGCTAGTTTCTGAAACTCCAGCATCAACAGGCTGTACCCAAGACCCTCTGTCACCACTGGAATCTTCCCATCCAGGCTGTTGCTGAAGTGCTTCTGGGATGTGACTAAAAAATTCACAAACAGAAGACAGAAAAGGAGGTTGATAAAAATATTTCCACTCAAGACATCTAGCCTGATCCCAAAAACTCTGAGAAACCCTCAAGATACTGGATTAGGATTGAACATTGACACCTTCCTCTCAGCGGTCATCACTGTCCCCCTGGCCTCCTTCACCTGACATAGAGACCAAAGACTCAAAAGTTATGGAAGTCACTCTGGATCCTGTCTAGAGTCTACCCATAGTCTAAGAAAATAATTAAAATTATGATCTCAAAGTAGCTCTGAATTTCTTTAGAGGAATACTCTAAAAACAATCAAACCAGTATATGAGACCTATCTTCATTACTAAGGAACTGTTCCAATAATTTCAACCATATAAATTCTTTATCCTTCAATCTATATTCCTCACGAACTGAAAAATGACAGGCATGCTATGTAGTGCATTCACGTTAGGATTTCCTAAATAACTGCCTTTTCTATATGGCCTAGATATCTAAAAATTACCACCTGCAGAAGGCCAAAGGGCAGACTAACAAAAGGAAGCCAAGAACATCCACTTCTCAGCATTTTTTCTGAAATCTTTTCTTCTGGTTGTTCACACAGATACTTACTCAGAACCAGCTCCATTTGCCTCATCAGCATCAGAGGAAGAGGAGTGGGAAGAATCTGGTCCCAAAGGAGGTGAAGTTTTGGAAGTCAGGCAGTTAGGAAACTGGGGTGCTGAAGAGTCATAAGAAACAGCCCAGTTGTTAAAGGAACTGTCCTGTAGCATGGGATCCTCAGAAAAAGTGTGGGGTTCCCCCACACTATGAGAGAAGAGAAGAGACGAGTTGGGTCCCACTGGAAATGGTGGAGGATATTTCATTTTCTGGGGCACCTGGCGAGAAAACTAAAGAATAAAACAGATGGAAAGATATTTAACATTTTACCAGGATGCAGGATGGTTTCCTCAGAAGCTGCAGCAGAGTAGATGATAACAATAGTAGGAACTGTTGAAGTACTAATACCTACTGAAAATACTAAGAAATAATTTTGATAGTGGTATCTGAATAGAATTTACCAGAGTCAGGAGGAAATGAATCAAACTAGATCTCTTAGAAATGACATTATCTAACCTATGTATCTAATGTCTTAGTGATTACTAATTTGGATGCTATCTTTCTAGCCTTAAGGTACAAAATGATATAGGTATATGGCATGCATGGTCTAATTAACATTGAATCAGCCTAACAGTTCAATTTAGATTGTAAAAATCAGGAATGAGCTTAAGTCTAAGGTAAGCAAGTGATCTTAAATCCCCTTAATGAACATAATGTAATAAACAAGACTTACCATTGGCTTTCCAGTAGAAATAGGGCCCATTTGATTCCGTGGAAGAGGAGGATTTCCAAGACGATTATTTCGAAAGCCTGAAGCCAAGAAAAGTCCTATGCTTCAGCCAATCCTAATCACTTTGCCATATTTAGTACATCCTGTTAAACCATCACTGCATAAAAAAACCTGTTATAAAGTTATACTTTATGATCTGAGGATGTGAAACAACGGTAGGGCACTTGCCTTGCATGCACGGAGCCACAGGTTAGATCCCTAGCACCACAAAAAGTTATAACTAATTGGCCAGCTACTATGGGCTATTCCACGAATCTGTCTTTTTGTTCTTGTGGGATTTCCTTATACAGTCTTGACATCCTCAAGATATCTAAGCTGGGCCCATGTCCCTGAGATTATGTACAGGTGTGTCCACAAGTTATTTTTTGATTGACATGTTCAATATTAATTCCTTTGAACTGAGTTCCAGTTCACTTTGATAAACATGCCAAATTTACAGTGGCAGCAATTAATCCTAGCCTTTCCATCAAGAGAGTAAGCAGCATGAAGGTTCTGTAATGAGATAGCATCTGTCTGCTGTGATACTAGCAGAATGGCTAAGTGGCACACCCAGGCCAGGGATCCTATATAAAGTATTTAATACAGTAACAACCCTATGTAATAGGTATTGGGAGCTATGTTTCATACAAAAGTGAAATGACGAAATCACTCAGCTACTAAGCAACAGAAGTCAAATTCAAAACTGAGCTTGCTGATAAAGACAGGATTATTTTTACATATACCAGGTCACAATGAGGGTTAGTAGTAGAAGAAGCCCAAGCTAAGGAAATGGCATTATCCCCCCACCTATAAATGTGAAAAGACAGGACACAGGCAGAAACAAGGGATTCCACTCTGGCCCTAAGGGATAAACTCAATTGAACAGCAGCTGGAAGCCTTACCTAGAAAGGAAGGACCCACTGGCAGTGAAGAGAGTTTGGTTGTGACTGAATAGTACTCAACTGCTTTCTTGAATCGTTCTATTTTGTCTTCTGTCCTAGACTGGATGTTGGAACATCAGATTTTCAGAAAAAGAAGCAACATGACAGTGTCTTTTTCATACAATGTATACATTGGAAGTCAAAATGACAACAGAAATAAAATATTTAGAAACCCAAGAGAGCATAAGATTAGGTAGGGGAAAAGCAATAATCCCATCTCTGGGGAGGCAGAGGCAGGCAGATCTCTGTGAGTTTGAGGGTCTACATGGTCATTTCCAGGAGAGCCAAAGCTACACAGTGAGACCCTGTCTCAAAAAAAAAAAAACCAAAAACAAAAGCCCCACCCTTCCCCTCCCTAAACCCACTGCACTCCAAACCTAGTTCCTGACCGTTTTCATAAGTAAATCCCCTTTGCCAGCCCTTCCTCCCTTCCTCTTCATCTGCAAACCACAAGCCTAATTCTGGACCAAGGTCGCATACTAACTCTGTTCCTAAGACACTGCCTAGATAAGTCCCTTCCTCCTTTTCACATCATACCTTTCCTTAACCTTCCTCCCTTATTCCTCCCCATGCTGTAGCTATCTCTACAGGCAAAGGCCTAGTTTCAGATCTGTAGCCTTCGAACCCACTTTTATCAAGAACCATCTTTGACTGGCTTTTTTCTCTCCTCTCCTTGCCTGTGTCCACTGTCATCTTGGCACCCATAGGCCTGACTCCAGAGCCATGATTTGGGATCTTAGAGTTTCCATTGCTGTGTGTGATAAGACACTGTGATCAAAACCAGCTTGGGAGGAGAGGGTTTAGTTCATCTTATAAATCTCAAGTCACACTCCATCAATGAGGGAAATCAGGGCAGGAACTCAAGGCAGGAATCTGGAAGCAGGAGCTGATGCAGAAGCTATGGAAGAGTGCTGTTACTGGCTTGTTCCTCATGGGTTATTCAGCCTGCTTTCTTATAGAACTCAGGACCACCAGCCCAGGGGGATGGCACTGCCCACAGTGATCTGGGACCTCTCACGTCAATAATCAATCAAGAAAAGCACCACAGGCTTGCCCACAGGCCAATGTGGTAGGAACATTTTCTTAACTGAGGTTCCTTCAGTTAATGATGCCAGCTTGTGTCAAATTGACATACAACTAGTTAGGACAATTAACCCCTTTTCAACTTGACAAATGCATCATTGTTAAACCATAACCTTTCCTTTCTTGCTCATCCCCAAGATCTCATGTTAATGTTAACATCACAATATAAAACACACTTAATTTTAAAAATCTCTTAAAACATCCAAGGTCCTTTAAAACATTTAAACCCTCTTCAAAATATCCAAAGCCTCTTCAAATATCCAAAGTCTCCTTCCTAACCATGAGCTCCTTTTTAATTTTTTAAAAATATACCTTTCTTTAAATTTTATTTTATTTTTGTTCACACACATGTGCATGAGCATGACAAAGCATGCATATGGAGGACAACCTTTAAGAGTCAGTTTTCTCCTTCCGTGGTGGGCTCTGGGGATCAAACTCGAGTCAGGCTTTCACAGCAAGGGCTAATACCCAATAAGCCATTTTGCCAGCCCTTGTGAATCTCTTAAAAGAAGATACTTTCAGTCTGACAATCCTATGTATTTTTAAAGGTTAATTGTTTTGATTTTATGTGTATGGGTGTTTTGCTTGCATATATGCTGTGAACCACATGTCTAGCCAATGGAGGCTAGATGGTGGTGTTGGATCATGTGAAACTGAACCTGGAGTTAGCTCTCATGTGGGTGCTGGGAACTCAGTCCAGGTATTCTGCGAGAACAACTTCTTTACCACAGAGCCATCTGTCCATCCCCTCTACTTTTTTAGAGTCTAAAAAATTAATTTCTACCTTCATTTTTATTATTTCTTGATAGCTGCTGTATTTGGATTCTTTATTCAAGATCACTGGTTTTCTAATAAAATATTACTTTTTTTTATTTAATGTGTGTATGCACAGGTGAAGGTGAGGGCACAGCTTGCAACAATCAGTTCTCTCCTTCATCATGAGTTGCAGTGATTGAACTAAGTTCACTGGACTTGACAGAAAGTGTCTTTACACATTGAGTCCTCTTGCAAGCTCTCTGATTTTTTAATGTGAGCATGTATAGCTATAAATTTTACTCTTAGGACGAATGGATGGAATCCCAGACATTCTAGTATGCTCTATTTTTTTCATTTGATTCTAGAAATTTTAAATTTTCTCTCATTCATTCGATGATACAAATATATTGTTTAGTTGCCAAGTATCTGTGTATATTCTAAGGCTAGATTTTCTGTTGATTCCTAGTTTTATTCCACTGTTGTCTGATAAGATAGAGGAAATTATTTCTGATTTTAATTTGTTAAATATTGCTTTTCTGCCTATAATGTGGCCAATTTTAAGAAGGCCCCATGTGGCAGTGAGAAGAATGTACTTTATCTGTTGGGTGGAAGAGTTTGTAGGTATTAGCTCATTTGACCTATGGTATAACTTCGTTCTGAAGTGTCTTTGCAGATTTTCAATTAGGAAGAACTCTTTAGGCATGAAAGTGGGATATTGAACTCTCCCACTGCTGTTGAGTTAGAACTTAGTTGTATGTGTTATGCCTTTTAATGTTTATTTTATGAAATTTGGGTTTCTGTGATTTTTTAAATTATGTTCTTCTAATTCCCTGTTACTTTTAATAACACATAGTGATCTTCTTTATCTCTCCTGATTAGTTTTGGTTTGATATCTACTTTATCAGGTATGAGAATTGCTATATCAATTTATTTACAGCTTCTATCTTGTTGGTAATTTAGTATCTAGCCTTTGACTTTCAGCCTTTCCTTGTTACATGAGATTCTTAGAATTAGTAGATAGTTTAATCTTTGATCCTGTCAGATAGTTTCTGTCTTTTAATCAATGAGTTAAGACCATTGCCATAAAAAAGAATTTTGTTAGCTGGGCAGTGGTGCACACCTTTAATCCCAGCACTCAGGAGGCAGAGGAAGGCAGATCTTTGTGACTTTGAGGCTAGCCTGGTCTAGAGAGTGAGTTTAATGACAGCCAGGACTGTTACACATAGAGAAACCATGTTTTGAAAAACAAACAAACAAACAAACAAAACCCCAAAAAAGAGTTTGTTTGCTATTATTTCTGGCTTGTTTGTTATTGTTGTTCTGATTATTAGCAGTTTTGATCTTTCTCTCTGGTAGTAAAGATATTTGCTTGCTTAATGTGTTAGACATGACTGAGACCTCAGTTCTGCTCTGTTCATCCATTGTTTTTGTGAAATACATTCTTTTCTGTGTTCTCACGTATGAAGCTTTCTTTTTTTCTTAAACTCTGTACAGTATTCCTTTAAGAATTTTCTGCAGTGCTGGTTTAGTGGACATGAATTGCCTTAATCTGTGACTGTCTTGAAAAAATATTTCTCCATCTATTTTAATAAATAATTCTGTTGAGTATAGCAATCTTTTTCTCTCTTTTTGTGAGTATAGCAATCTTGATTGACAATGGTTTACTTTCAATGTCTGTGACATATCATTTCAGCTGGTAATTTAGAATTCAGTTCTCCTGGCTTTTAGGATTGCTGATGACAAGTCAGACAGTATTCTGGGATTTCTGCCTCCATATACTACTTTGTGTTTTTTCTTCACAGCATTTAATACTATTCCTTAGCTTTGTATATTTGATATCTTGATTATATCATGCAGAGATTCTCCTTTATTTGTACATATTTGGGGCTCCACACACTTCTTGTGTTTGAATGTTTTTTTCTTTATTTGTTCATGAAATTCTTTGATATAACTTAACAGAATATGTTGTGTAAGCCATTTGATTTTACCTCAACCTCTTCTTCTCTGCCATAAATTCTTTGATTTCTTGAGTATATTCCAGTCTTACTGAAAGTTTTGGTCATATTCATTGATTTTTCTTTTTATTTATATATGCCTGTATATATCATTGCCTGGACACCGTCCTCCATCCCTGAGATTTGTTTTTCTTCTTGGTCTTGTCTGTCGATGTCTTCTTCTGTGTTTTTAATATAAGTGACTATATCTTTCCATTTCCAAAATAGTTGTTTGTTTCTTTTTTAGCTTCTTGATTTGGTGAATCTGTTCTCTATGATTTAAATTTTTCCTCTAAATTACTGATTCTTTCATCAACTTTGGTTCTTGAATAGACTTTGTAATTTTTTTGGTCTGTGTCTTGAATTAAATTCCATATTTTTATTCAAGTCCTCTAATTGGTTGTTGATCCTTTCAAACTGTAAGACTGTAAAATTGTTTTCTGGCATTTCAGCTAGCTCATCATCTTTTTTCCCATGTTTGAAGATCTTGTGGAGATGTAGTAGACTGTTAGCTCACGTTTCTTTATTGTAATTTACATAGCTGTTGGCGTATGTACATTCACCAGTTTGTACTTTTTTCCTTTTACTATTTATGTCTCTCTCTCTCTCTCTCTCTCTCTCTGTGTGTGTGTGCGTGTGTGTGTGTGTGTGTGTGTGTGTGTGCGCGCGCACGCACACGTGCTACATCCAAGTGTATAGGAGGATATCTGGTATCTTTCTTTATCACTCTTTGCCTTATTGCCTTGAGACAGCATCTTTCATTGAAACAGAAGCTGGCAGTTTTGGTTCATCTGGGTGGCCAGTGAGCTCCCAGGATTTGCCTGTCTCTGTTGCTCCCTTACCCATACTGGGGTTCGAAGCACATGCAGCCATTCCTAGAATTGTTATGTGGATGCTAGGGATCAGAACTATGCTTCTCATGCTTGTGCAGTGAGTGCTTGAATTGCTGCCATCTTGTTGGTCCCTGTTTGTTTTATTTTATATCAGTCTTCCTGGTGGGTTGGACAACCCATGGGGACTTATGAAAATCAACTGCAGTAAAAGTCAGGATAGTTTGTCAGAAGACTCAGTTTGCGGCAGGAAATAATACTGTGCTCCTGACTTATTTTCCCAGTAAGGCTTGGAGATAGGCATACTAGGGTCCCAGTTGTGAAACAGGTAATGTATTTACGTAGAGAGTTAGGGCGTTCATGAGCTAGAGTGTAAAAGATGACAGAGTAAGAATGAGAGGAAAAGTATCTGGGCTAGAGGTATGAAGGAGCAGAGAAAAGAAACAGTTACAATTTACCAAACTATCAAACCAAAACAAAAAACAAACTAAATAACATTTAGGCCAGGCGGTGGTGGCCCACGAATCCCAGTACTCAGGAGGCAGAGGCAGGTGGATCTCTGTGAGTTCGAGGCCACCCTGGTCTACAGAGCTAGTTCCCGGACAAGTCCCAAAGCTGCAGAGAAACTCTGTCTCAAAAAACAAACATAAACAAAACAAAACCACTTACAAAAGTATACATGTTAAGGATCTAAATGTTAGGAAAAAGGAAAATAATTTTTAAAAATACATATTTCTGTATGTATACATAAGGAAACTAGAAATAAAAAGTTAAAAATTGAAAGTATGTAATTGCAGAAGCAATAAACTATCATAGAAGGCATTAACTTCTTAGTCAAAGCTTCTTTCTGGTTTAGAGA
This sequence comes from Dicrostonyx torquatus, assembly GCA_028555095.1. Lineage (NCBI taxonomy): Eukaryota > Metazoa > Chordata > Mammalia > Rodentia > Cricetidae > Dicrostonyx > Dicrostonyx torquatus. The sequence continues at coordinate 703,889 of JAQHUG010000377.1, read as the reverse complement.
GAGTCTGTCCTCTGTGTTTACCTTAGATATGCCAGGAGGTCAACTTCCTGTGAAGAATACAGCTCCTCCTGTTGTGGCCAAGGTGATAGAAGCTTTCCAGTTAGTTAGTTTGTTTGTTTCTTTGTTTTGTTTTTCAAGACAGGGTTTCTCTGAAGCTTTTGGAGCCTGTCCTGGAATTAGCTCTTGTAGAACAGGCTGGCCTCGAACTCACAGAGATCCGCCTGCCTCTGCCTCCCGAGTGCTGGTATTAAAGGNTTTTTTTGTTTTGTTTTCAAGACAGGGTTTCTCTGGTTCTCAGTAGCCATGGAGCCAGTCCTAAAACTCGTTCTGTAAACCAGACTGGCCTTGAACTCACAAGAGATCCACCTGCCTCTGCCTCCTGAGTACTGGGATTAAAGACAGGTGCTACCACCACCCGGCAAAAAAAGAAAAAAAAAAGGTTTTGAAACCTCAAGATTTTAAATGCACAAACTGAGAAGAGCTGCGGGAAGACCCTGAGGCTAGTATCATTTTTTTTTTCTTTTTCGAGACAGGGTTTCTCTGTGGCTTTGGAGCCTGTCCTGGAACTAGCTTTTGTAGACCAGGCTGGCCTCGAACTCACAGAGATCCGCCTGCCTCTGCCTCCCGAGTGCTGGTATTAAAGGCGTGCGCCACCAACGCCCGGCTAGCTTTCCAGTTTCTAAGGCTCAGGATGTGAGCCACCATGTGGTTGCTGGGAATTGAACTCAGGACCTCTGGAAGAGCAGTCAGTGCTCTTAACCTCTGGGCCATCTCTCCAGCCCGCTGCTCTATTCTTGACAGTCAGAAATTGGAAACAGTCTAGATGTCCATAAACAGGTAAATTTATAAAGAAAATGTGCTACATTTACACAATAGAATACCATTCATCTGTTAAGAAAAGTGAAATTATGAGATTTGCAGTTAAATAGATGGAGTGAGGTAACCCAGACATGGCCCTCTACACCTAACCAAGAAGCCGTTATTTCAGGATATATTCCCATTATTTTCTATGTTGATATTAGCTTCTAATCTAAGATTCCAATATATGTGTTACAATCTGAATAACTAGAGGTTAGGTACATAGTAAGGGACCATGTTGGGAGGAAAGGATCTCTAAGAAAAGGGAAATAGAATATACTGTTGGGAAACTATAATAGGAGGATTAAAAGGGGGGTCATGGGAGAGAGGGTGAAGAAGGGAATACGGTGAGGGACAACTGACATGGAAGGCCTTTTGAAAAGCTATATGAAAACCTACTGCTGTACAAGCTTCCTCAAATATACACAAATATGAGAAGAATCTGAATGGTGTCACCAAATAGTAAGGGGCAGGATTCCCCAGCTAGACATATTATGCCATCATGTAAAATCTCCAGTGCCAGGAATGGGTTAAATCCTGTAGAGCTATTTACCAAAGGGGTTCACAAACATCACAGGTCATTGCCAAGGCTATTGATTCTTTCCCCAACCTGATGGTAAGGCCCTATTGCTGAAGACAACACTTACTTATGTAATAGAACACAGGGAAGTCAAGCAGATACCTAACTGGAAGCTTCACATACACTGATTAGTGTTTATGGTGTTAGGAGTAACTCTGCTTACTATTGGAGTAGAGAGATAAACATAGATATCACCTAGCTATAAACCCTGTGGCCTGCAACAGTGCCTGTCAAAGACACTGTTAAAACAGCAGCACAAAATTTATGGGAGTGGGATTTAAGGCCCACTCCATGAGATGGAACTCATATTTGATATGGCTAACATGGCCAAGAACCTGAGACTAGATAGGCAATGGGCCTAGGGGAAACCTAGTACTATTATTTTTGCTAAAGGAACATGACAATAAAATGCCCCCTAATGACATACTGCTATACCTATAGATCCGTGTGTTTGCTCAGTTATCATCAGAGAAGCTTCTTCTTGAAGTAATTAAAAATTATCAGAGACCCACAATTGGACAATGTGCAGACAATGAGGGACTTTGGAACACTCAGTCCTCAATGGGATGTCTTTATCACTACCCCCAATGCAGGGCTCAGAAAGATATGCAGAAGTGGGGGTCAAAAGATTGTAAGAGCCAAAGGGGATGGATAACTTCAAGGAAATTTTGAGTATCTTTGAGACACAACAGGACTGATGCACACATGAACACAAAGACTGTGGAAGCACGCACAGGTTCAAGCCAACAGGGTGGGTCTCAGCATGAGAGGGAAACATGGACATGTGCTCCTACTCCTAACCAAGAAGCAAAAATATCTCAGGCTATATTCCCATCATCAATATATAAGAATACCCAGTTCATCAAACAGCTAATTCTAAAAGGTAAGTATATTGACCCAGGAGTGAAATGGACATTTCTTGTTCTTTTGATAGTCCATGGTAAGGACACAATGCAGGATCTAACCCGAAACTATTCACTCCAGACTATTCTAGCCTGAGGCATGACTAAAGACTTTTAGAAACTAAGAGGGTATACAGAAACTCCATTTTTCTTGTCCTTTTTCCCCCTTCTGTTCCTTTTAAGGCCAGCTTGAATCAAACCTGTGGCAGCAGAAAGAATGGGGAAATAGCAGGAAACTGGGATGGAATGGCAAAACCTTCCTCTTTGATCAAAGAAGCAACACTTTATGTTATATAATTTTCTCTTCAGTCCTACTACTTGCCCCCAGTCATGGGCCTAGTCACAAAAACATTGGGTAATTAATGTTCTGACTTTATAGTAGGATAATTGAGAAGGGAGTGGCTCAACAAAACAGAGCCACAAACTTGTTTCTAAACAGTTGAGTTCACCACCGAACTGCAAGTGCACATAACTGACAAAACCAGCAGAACATGCACTCTATGAATTGAATTACAAATGACACCAAAAACAAACAGTACAATAACTGCCACCAACACACACCATTAGTAATAACTTTAAATATTAACAGTCTTAGTTCTCCGATCAAAACACACCCGATGCTTTACAGTAAAAGGATTGACAAAAGTACTCCAATCAAAAAGGAGCAGGAAGCAAATAGGCATGGCTATCTTAATACCTGACTAAACAGACTTCAAAATAAAACTAATCAGAAGAGATAAAAAGGGACGCTTCATTTTAACCAAGGGAACAGTTAACCAAGAAGACATTACTATCCTAAACATACACGCACCAAACTCTGGTGCACCCAATTTCATAGGATGATATACTACTAGAATTAAAGACATAGGAGATGATTTCAATCCTCCACTTTCTCCAATAGACAGGTCATCTAGACAAAAAAAAATAGAGAAACATAAGAATTAACTGACATCATACACCAGATGGACTTGAATATCTACAAAATATTCTACACAAACACCAAAGGATACAGATTCTACTCAGAATCACATGGAAGTCTCTTTAAAGTAGCCTGCATCGAAATTTTTACAAATTCAGAATAATTGAACCAATTTAGTGTATTCTATCTGACCATAATGCATTAAAACTTGAAATCTACATCAAACAAATTTCTGGTAAGTACACAAAATCATGGAGGTTCAACAACTCATCACATAATGATGAATAGGTCAAAGAAGAACTCGAGAAAGAAAGAAAAATTTCCTGGAACAAAATGAAAACACACTAAAACCTCGGGGAGACATTAAAACACAGTTCTGTGAGGAAGATTTATAACTCTAAGCGCACACGTTAATAAATGAGAAAGAACTGGGTATGGCAGGCCACACCTTTAATCCCAGAACTCAGGAGGCAGATTCCTGTGTCTTCAAGGACAGCCTGGTTTCAGGACAGCCAGAGATACCCAGAGAAACCCAGTCTCAAAACAACTACATCTAATCAAAATGAGCACAAATAAATAACTTGATGATGCAACTCAAGACTTCTGAGAAACAAGAATAAAGCAAATTGAAATCCAGCCGATGGTAAGAAATAAAAAATAATCAGAGTAGATCCCTAAGGAAAAGGAGGCAGAACGAGTGTAAGAGCCAGAGGGGATGAAGAACACCAAGGAAACAAGGCCCTCTAAATCAACATGATCAAAGCTCATATGAACTCATAGAGACTGAAGCAGCATGCACAGGGCCTGCACAGGTCTGCACCACAGCCTCTGTGTGTATATATTATGGCTTCCAGTTTAGTGTTTTTTATGGGACTGCGGAGTGGGGGGAATAAGCGAATCACTGATTCTTGTGCCTTCTCTTGGGATTTTTTTCTTATTTGTTTTATACAATTCCAATGAGTTAGTTTCTGTTTTATCTTATTTTATTATTATCACTTAGATGCCAGTTTATTTTCTAATGATAGACATAGAGGGAGTGGGCCAGATGGAGGGGAAAGTGGGAAGGAATTGAAGGGAGTAGAGGGAGGAGAAACCATAATCAGGATATATCATCTAAGAAAAGAAAATGATATGAAGAATCAATGAATCTAAGATCTAGTCTTTTGTGATGATAAACAAGGTTGACAGATTCCTGACCCAACTAATCAAAAGAAAGAGAGGACCCAAAATTAACAGAATCAGTAATGAACAAGGAAACATTACAACAATATTAAAAGGGAATATTTTTAAAACTTGTACTCTGTTAAGCTAAAATCCCTAAAAGAAATGGGAATTTCTAGACTCAGGCAAACTACCAACCAGTTAAACCACTAAACAGCCATAACAAATGAGAAAATTGAAATAATCATAAAAGGTCTTCCAACTAGAATAAATCCAGGTCCAGATGGATTCATAGCAGAAATCTACCAGACGTTCAAAGAACTACAAACAATCTTTCTTAAACTATTAAGGAAAGAAGGAAGGAAGGGAGGGAGGGAAGCAGGCATTCCCAAAGTCCTTCTATGAAGCTAGTATCACTCTAATACCAAAGTCAGCCAAAGACACAACAAAGAAGAGAACTACAGGTCAATAGCTCTGATGCACACAGATTCAAAAGTGCTCAATGAAACAATTACGCACAAAACACAGACATACAGCAAAAGGATTATACAACATGACCAAGTTGGCTTTTATCTCTAAGATGCAAGGATGGATCAACATATGCAAGTCAACAAATGTAATAAATAAATAACATAAACTGATATAAAGACAAAACCACATAATCATCTCAATAAAAAGGCCTTTGACAAAATGCCTTCATGATAAATGTCCTAGAGAGAGCAAGACTAGAGGAAACATACCTCAACATAATAAAAACTACATGAGAAATTCACAGTCAACATCGTCCTAAATGGAGAAAAACTTGATATAATACCACTGAAATCAGGAAATGTGCACACTCCTATTCAATATATTGCTTAAAGTACTAACTAGAGCAGTAAGGAAATTAAAGAATCCAAATAGGAAGTCAAACTATCCTTATTTGTAGAAGACATAAAAGATCACAAAAATTTTATCAGAAAACTTCTAAAAACAAGAAACAATTTCAGCAACGTAGCAGTTTGCAAAAGCAACTTGCATAAATTAAAAGTCTTTCTACACACCATCAAAAACATATATAAAAAGAGATTATAAACACACTCCCATTCACAATAGCCTCAACGATACCTAGGAATAAACCTAACCAAAGATGTGAAGGAGTCCTATGATGAAAACTTTAAACATTCAAAGAAAGAGATAAAGATACTACAAGAAATAGAAAGATACCCCATCCTTGTGGGTTGATATAATATTATAAAAATGACCATTATAGCAAAAGCCATGTATAGATTTAATGCAATCCTGATCAAAATCTCCATGTCATTCTTTACATGAATAGAAAAAATTACCCTAAAATTCATATGGAACTACAGAAAAAATCCCAGACAGTCAAAACGATCCTGAGCTAAAAGAACAATACTGGTAAGCTTACCATTCCATTTCTCAAGATATAGTACGGAGCCATAGTAATAAAAGTAATATGGAGCTGACACAAAGACAGACATGTAAACCATTGGAACAAAATCCAAGATCCAAATATGAGTATGCATTACTACAACAAAAATATACACTGGAGAAAAGAAAGTACCTTCAACAAATGGTGCTGGGAAACTGAATGCCCACAGGCAGAACAATGAAATTTGACCCATATCTGTTACCTTGCAGGAAACTAGCTCCAACTGAATAAAAAAACCAAAAAACAAAAACCTAGCCCGGTGGTGGTGGCGCACACCTTTAATCCCAGCACTCGGGAGGCAGAGGCAGGCAGATCTTTGTGAGTTCGAGACCAGCCTGGTCTACAAGAGCTAGTTCCAGTGCAGGCTCCAAAGCCACAGAGAAACCCTGTCTCAAAAAACAAAAACAAACAAAACAAACAAACAAAACCTAATCATAAAACCTGAAACTGATAGAAGAAAACATAGCCAGTACTCTATATGAAATTGGTGTGTAGGAAAGGACTTCCTGAATAATAATAAGTTATCATTTACTCAAGAAATAATGCCAACAGTTCACACATAGGACTTCATAAAATCAAACATCTGTACAGCTAAAGGAACAATCAAGTGAAGAAGAAGTCCACAGAGTGGAGGAAGAATCTGACAGCGGATTAGTAGCCAGAATACATAAAGAATTCCAAAGCTAAAAATTTATCTACCATATGAACATATAGCACTCCTTCGCATAGATGTGACATTCTATTCCACAGATTCTTGCTCAGACATGTTTAGTGATGCTCTATTTACAATAGCTACAAAATGGGAACAACCTAAATGTCCCTCAACTGACAAATAGGTAATGAAAATGTAGAATACTATAGGATATTATTCAGCTATAAAGAAAAATGAAATCATGAATTTTGTATATAAATGGATGGAACTAGAAAGGATCATATTGAGTGATATAACCCAGGCCCAGGAAAACAAAGAGGAGGTTGGAGGGTAAAATAACAGTAATGGTGTCTGAAGAAGTCATAAGGAATCATAGTATTTACTATCTATCTAAAATGTCTATTGTTGCTGAATACTATTTTAAGGGGCTGATTGAGAAGCCAATGTTAATGGCCCTGGGATTTGATTCTACTGCATGTACTGGCTTTTTGGGATCCTAGTCTGTTTGGATACAAACCTTCCTAGGCCTGGATGGAGAGGGGAGGTACCCTTCCCTCTCTTAGGACTAGAGAGGGAGGGGGAAGGGGGCGGAGTGGGAGGGAAATGGGAGGAGGTGGAAATTTTGAATGGTATTATTTATAAAGCAAAAAATAAAATAAAATAAAGTGTTTGAATTTAAAAAATATGTGTTCCATTTGTTTATTCTATGGAACATTTGTTTTAATGATGCAAAGATGTGTTGCATTCTTTTATGCTGCATTTGTTTAACCCTGTGAAGCTGTGTTACATTGCCCGTCTAAAACACCTGATTGGTCTGATACAGAGCTGAATGGCCAATAGTGAGGCAGGAGAAAGGACAGTCGAGGCTGGCAGGCACAGAGAATAAATAGAAGGGAAAAAGAGGGATTAGGAAGCAAGAGAAATCAAACAGCACGAAAAGGAGGAGGCTATCAGGGGCCAGACACCGAGCAGATACAGAGTAAGAAGTAAAGGAGGGTATACAGAAATAAAGATAAAAGCCCAGCAAAAGGTAGAAAAGCTATCAAGAAATAAGTCAAGCTAAGGCCAGACATTCATAAGAAAGAATAAAACTCTGCGTGATTTATTTGGGAGCTGGGTGGTGGGCCCCCAGAGTCAAAAGAGTAAAAAGCAACCTACAACAGTCTATAATACATGTAAGCATGTGTATATATGTGTGTATACATAAAATACATACATAGTTTAAAAAATTTCCCATCTGAGCTGACAATGGTTTCCTCAAGAGCCATAGATGATCTAAGAAAAACTCCAGTAGCAGACGTGAGAAGCACACTTTTGAGCTGTTGGTCAGGGTTGTCCAAGAGACCACCAGAACATTAGTAGCTTTTGCTGTTGATCTTGATTGCCCACAATAGGTAAAAGGAAACTCCCATTCCTGAAGACACCATGCCATTTCAGACACAAGGCCCAGAGGACCCAAGCTGGATGGGACCTGAAAGCCCCCTCCCTTGAGGACTGGCTTTAATTGTACCAGAATGTGCTATGCAAGCAGCCAAGGAAGGGAAGCAACTGGCACTTCTACCCAGTTCTAAGCAACTCTGCACCACAAACATGACCAGCATGGCACAGTAACTCTAAGGGAGCAATGGTGGCACATATACCTTGACAGTAACTAAATCTCTCTAATTGGACTTGAGGACTTTCCAACAAGAGGGAAATCAGCCTGGTACTGGACACCTAACCAACTACTCAGGACTAGAGAAGCTATGGATCTTGGAGGAGAACCTACAATTGCCACTTTACTAAAACAGCGTAATTCTCAACTACATTCTAAATAGTTGTTCATATACCCACAGAGAAGTGTAGTCCTCACCATTCATCAAGGAAACTTCTCTTTGCAACAGATGGAGATCATTACAGAAAACCACAACCAATCAAAACACGGACGTGTGGAGTCAAGTCCCAGTAGATACATACATGTACAGCACAACTCCTTCACCTAGGCTTAAGGAACATCATAAAGGGGTTGGGGGTAGAAGACTGTAAGGTGATCAGGGAGTCTTCTGTGAGATTGTATATCCTAGAAATGACAGGGAGGTTACATTCATGAAGTCTCACCAACACTGTTAACCTAAACAATTATGACCTGAGCAAGAACTATACCAATAGACATGTGAAACTACTATGGAAAGGGGAAGGATTGGGGCATCTCAACCTTAGACAAAGAACCACAAGTAACTGGGGGATGCTGAGAACACAGAACACTAGTACCAAAATGATCATCCCTGAACAAAATAAATTATAATTTAAAAAGAAGAGAAAAGAAACAATAGGGATCTACTGAATAATACCAAAGGTCTAAAATGGAGGGGGTTTTGCAAGAGGAGGTGAGGAAGTAGGTAGGCGGTGGAGACAATGCAGTTAGTAAAATGCGTGCTGGGCATACATATGGACCTGAGTTTGATTCCTAGAACCCGTGGCAGGGAGCAAGGCATGGCAGTTCATGCCTGTAATCCCAGCACTGGGGAGGGAGAAAAATGAGAATTCTCAGGACTCCTTGCTCAGCTTTCCTAATGTAATTGGCAAGTCCCACATGCCAGTAAGATACCTTGTTTCAAAAAACAAGGCAGACACAACTCTTGAGGAATGACACCCAAGGTTGGCCTCTGGCAGCATCTCCCACACCCACATATATGCATACTTGGTGCTTTTGAAGTCAAGGAAGTAAAGAACAAGAATACAGAACAGAAAATTTATTTAAAGAAGCAATCAAAAATATTTCCAAATTTAGTAAAAGACAAAGTTAGAGATTCAAGAAGCTAAGCAAAATCTAAACACGACAAATTCAAAGAAATAAACACCAGACACACTACTGGCAAACTCTATGAAGAACTAAAAAACTAACTTTATACTAACTCTACAAATCTTTTTTTTTAAACTACATTAATTGTGTAAACGTGTCTATGACATCTTACACATGTGGAGGTCAGAGACCTCTCTCTTTGGGAATGGGTTCTTGTCTACAATATGGGTCTTGGGGGATAGCCTCAAGTTACGGGACTGGCAGCGACTGTCTTTACATGCTGAACCACCTTACTAGCCCTCTCTACACGATCTTCTTAAAACCTGAAGACGGAACACTTGCTGTCTTAGTTACTTTTCTCAGTCCTGTAACAAACACCTGATGAAAGCAAGCTGACAAGAAATAAGGGAGGACTTCTCCCGTCTCAGGGTTTGAGAAGGCAGTTCATTGTGGCAGGAATATGCCACAAATAGCATAAAGTATCTTGGGGTAACACTAACCAAGGAAGTAAAAGAGCTATTCGACAAGAACTTTAAGTCTTTGAAGAAAGAAATCGTGAAAGGTGATGTTTCTCTGATTTCCCTCTCTGTTTCTTTATCCTTTGTGTATAGGAGGGCTACTGATTTTTTTGAGTTGATCTTGTATC
>JAQHUG010000377.1:647020-675819 GCA_028555095.1 Dicrostonyx torquatus | reverse complement strand
TCCCAGCACTCGGGAGGCAGAGGCAGGCGGATCTCTGTGAGTTCGAGGCCAGCCTGGTCTACAAGAGCTAGTTCCAGGATGGGCTCCAAAGCTACAGAGAAACCCTGTCTCAAAAAACCAAAAAAAAAAAAAAAAACCAAAACACCCATACACATAAAATTAAATAGAAATAAAAATATTTTTTTAAAAAGTTACTGTGTCTGGTGTGATAGTACACACCTTTAATCTTAGCATTTGGATGCTTAAGCAAACTCCTATGAGTTTGAAGCCAGCTTGGTCAGCTTACATACTGAGTTCTAGATCTGCCAGGACTATGTACAGAGACCCTGTATCAAACAGTTACTGTCAAGCAATGGCCGGATACTGTCCTAAGGTACCAGAGACATAGCAGTGAATACAAAAGACAAGAACTCTGCCTTCATGGCAGCAGGAATATTAAATGTGTTGGGATGAGCTGATGTGCAAGCATGTATGTATGTGTGCATGCACACCTATATAATTTTAAATAATAAGATTGGGGAAATCCTCACTGAGAAAATGACATTTAACAAAACTTTCAGGAGTAAGAAAATAGTTGTGTAAGAAAAAAGGCAATCCAAGTAGAAAAAATGTTAAGTAGCCCCTTCTAAGGTGTGAGGAAGTGCTGGGGATGGCAAGCTATGAGAAGGATTGCGTGACATAAACAGTCATTATAGGATTTTAAATAGGAAAGTGACATGTTCTGAATCCTCTTTAAAATTAGTATATATTAAACTATACAAAAATAGGTTTCATTATATTTTATGTATGAATATTATAAATTTTGATCATATTCATCTCTTCATTACCATTCTTCATTCTCATCTTCCTCCTCTTAATAGTCTCCTTATTTATCCCAAATAGTCTAGTCTCCTACCCTATCAGGTTTTTTACTCAGACTAAATAAGACAGATTCATAATGCTAAAGAACAAATCATAGAACTGGGGATATAATATGGAGGTAGAGTGATTTCCTATCATGTCTAAGGCTCTGGGTTCAATCCCAAGCTGCTGTGGAACAATCTTTGTATACTGTAAATATGTATTGTTCTCATTGTTAATAAACAGCTGATTGGCCAATGGCTAGGCGGGATTTTGGGGGCAGAGAAAATGCTGGGAAAAAGAAGGGGTGGAGTCAGAGGAGTTGCCAGCAAGACACAGAGAGTAAACAGGAGGTGCAAGATAAAAGAGAAGTAATGCCACATGGCAGAAATGTAAATGAATAAAAATGGATTAATTTAAGTTTAACAGCTAGTTAGTAATAAGCTTGAGCCACCAGCAGAGCATTTATAATTAATATTAAGTCTCCGTGTCGGTTATTTGGAAATCAGTGGGTGGTAAAGGAAAGTCTGTCTACACTAAGCACTGTCAACATTTTTCAAAAACAAATCTGTATACTGTGCATATATATGTGCGTATGTATGCATGTGTGTGTGCACCTGTGTGTGTATGCATGTAAAATATGTGTGTGTGGGGGGTCCAGATGCACATACATAGGGAGACCAAGGGTCACCCTAGATTATTGGTCCTCAGAAGTGGTCCATCTTGTTGTTAAGACAGAGTCAATCATGGTACATGGGGCTCCTCAACTAGGGTAGGCTAGTTGGCTAACAAGTCTCATGAATCCTCCTTTCTCTGTCTTCCTGGCACTGGGATTACAAGCACAAAGCATCTCGTCTACCTTTTTATGTGGGTACTGGGGCTAGAACTCAGGTCCTCATGTTTATGCACCAAGCAGTTTACTAACTGAACTATCTCTTCACACCCAAGAACAAATTTTATTCTACACTTTTCTAAAACACTAAGAAAATGTGGCATAGTAACTTTGCACACAGTGCAAACTACCCTCAAATGGCCATCTTAGCTTCACCTTCAAAGTTCCTAAAAACTTATATATTTTTGGCAGTACTAGAGATTGAACTCAGGTCCTCACACGTGCTAGGCAAGCTCTCCATCACTGAGCTACACTTCAACTTGAAAGCATACTTTTAAGAGGCCATTATGAAAACTATCAACAAATGGGTTGGAATGACAGCGAAGGTTTAGGAGACTGGCAAGTAAAATGAAAATAGAGAGGTAACCATTGGGTTTATTGGTAACAGTGTTAAAGGCAGTTTCAGCAAATCAGATTACAGAGGCAGGAGGATAGTAAACAGCTCAAGTACAGCCTCCCCACCCCCAACCCTGTGTGGTGTGTGTGTATGTGTGTGTGTATGTGTGTGTGTGTGTGTGTGTGTGTAGGTCAGAGGTCAACATTACTCTTCAGTAGCCATCCACTTAGTATTTTGAGACAAGATCTCTGATTAGGACCCAGGTTCACCAGTTAAGCCAGGCTGGCTGACAAGAGAACCCTAAGAATCTGCCTGTTTCCACCTCTCCAGGGCTAGAATTATAAGTATGTGCCACCATCCCTTCTTTTTGTTTTTCTTGCCTGTGAATCAAACGCTTTATGTTTGTGTAGTAGGTACTTTATCAATGGAACCATCCCCACCCCTACCCCCTAGAAGATTCTTTAGAAGAGTATACTGTAGGAAGAAAACTAGAGCAATAGCTTAGGTGGCTGGGGGTAAGGTCAACAGTGGGTTTGGGCCTGGACAGATGCTTAATTGACAAAGTGCTCACTGTACAAATGCAAAAACCTGTACTCAGATACTTGTATAAAAGGTCAGATATTGACAACACACACCTGTTATCCCAGTGTGATAGGAACACACAAACACACACACACACACACACACACACAGGGTTTTAATCTTCAAACCTGAATCATACACAGCCATCCATAGTAGCATATGCTTATAATCTTAGAATCCAAAAGGTTGAAGCCAGAAACTTTTGAGTTAGTTCAAGGCTAGTTCGCATCAGGCCTTATCTCCAATTTTGAAAAAGGATTGGGGCTACAGAGATAGCTCAGAGGTTAAGAGCATTGGCTGTTCTTCCAGAAGAACCAGGTTCAATCCCCATCATTTATATAGCAGCTCACAAACATCTGTAACTTCAGTCCTAAGAGATGTGATACCTACTTCTGACTTCAGCAGGCACTATGCACGCATGTAGTAAACAGACATACATGCAGACAAAGCACCCATACATATAAAATAAATATATTTAAATTGAAAAATACACAGAAATTTCAAAAAGGATCATGCTTATACATCAAATGGGAAATAACCAAGGAAGCAAGGAAAATATGATGCAAGAGAAAGAACTGTAGGAAGAGGCTGCTTATTTTATCCAGGCCACTCAGACCCAAAATAATTACACAAAACTGTATTAATTAAATCACTGATTGTCCTATTAGCTCTAGCTTCTTATTGGCTAGCTCTTACAACTTAAATTAAGCCATCTTTCTGTATATGTGTTGCATTTATTGGTTAAGGAATAAAGAAGCTGCTTTGGCCTGTGATAGGGCAGAATAGAACTAGAAAGGAAAACTAAACTGAATGCTGGGAGAAAGAACGTAGAGTGAAGAAAAGCCATGTAACCCTACCAGAGACAGATGCTGGGGACAGAACTTTACCCAGTAAGCCACAGCCATGTGGCGATACACAGATTAATAGAAATGGGTTAATTTAAGATACGAGTTAACCAGAAAAATGCTTAAGCTATTAGCCAAACAGTATTGCAATTAACATAGTTTCTATGTGATTATTTCGGGAGTCTGGGCAGCCAGGAAACGAACAAGTGGCCTCCTACTACACTACCAAAAGTGCCAAAGAGCCTTGGTTCTTCTATAGATTTCGTAGCAGTAAATTTCATTTTTAATTTTTGCTAAACTATTAAAAAATGGTCACATCACTCATTTGATGTACATTTCTGGCCACTAGTGAGGTTGAGCATCTAGTCAAATGATTAGCCATTGTATTTCTGCTTTTGTCAGTTTTTCTGACTCAAGTCTTTTACTCAGTTTTGTCACTATTGAGGCATTTTTCTTTGCCAGTTTGTAGGAATTCTTATGTTATAAGTTTATCAGAACTAATTTTTATCTGTATGTAAAATATAGTTTTACTTTATTCTAAGGGGAGAGTGTGAACAGAGTTCACACTACCACAAATTATGCTGTCAAGATTCCCACATTTTGGAATATCATAGTAATCAGCACTGCCTTCTTAATCAGTGTCTCCACTGCAAGCTAAGTATTATAATTTAAACCTAATGAAAGAGGACACTAAGGAACGTGCCAAACTGCATGGGGAAAAGCCCACCGAGTCCTCAACCCTACACAAATAATTAGAGGCAGGTGAGTAAAGCTGGGAGTGGGAGAGGTGGTCCTCCCAAGGGAAGAGCACACCAATTGGCTATCTAGTGCCAAACTGTCAGCCCTGAAAACAGACATTCAGGTAGCATTATATGGACTCACCAGATTATAGTTAGGAATATATACGTATATACAAATATATGTGTACATGCAATAACAATTGATGAAAAGAAAGGAGCCATAAATTTGACGGATGAGTGAATAGGGATATATGGAAAGGTTTAGAGAGAGGAAACAGAAGGAAGAAGTATAGTTAAAATACAACCTCAAAAACAAATAAACAAAGACTTTAAAAACTCTAATGAGGCCGGGCAGTGGTGGCACATGCCTTTAGTCCCAGCACTTGGAAGGCAGAGGCAGGCAGATCTCTGTGAGTTCAAGACCAACCTGGTCTACAAGAGCTAGTTCCAGCACAGGCTCCAAAGCTACAGAGAAACTCTGTCTCGAAAAACCAAAAACCAAAAACCAAACCAAAACAAAAAAAACCCAGCTCTAATGAAAGATAATTGTTCTACACCATCAAAATTCAATCAAAAAGTTGATGTCTCCTAAATAAATGTACAGGGGCAAAATAGGGCAAATTACCTTAAGTGATGCAAGAGGATGTTCTGGTCCCAAAAGGCTCCAGTGAAAAGCAGCCAAGTCCTCATCGGGTAGAATGTGGTTACCTATAAAATATACATTTCATTTATTTACTGTACAGTTTGCTTAAATCTTTTAGGTTATAAAGAGGATCCTCTGGGAGAAGAAATAACTGATTTACGTATAGACCCATATATTGATACATAGACCAAACTGGTTTCCAACTGTTACCTAGCTGTGCTGCCTTTATTTTATCATAGCAAATTACTGATTACTCAACAAGTACAAAGCACTTTCCATATCTCATCTTACTCAACCTCATGAGTAACACTGTGGCATTATTACTACTTTCATTTCTGAGATGAGGAAAATGAATCCAGGGAAGTGGGACTTCAGTGTTTTGCACAAAATCTAGTTTGAAAACTTGGGCTGATTCAATCACATTATCCAAAGTGGTGTTCTTTGTGCTCATAGGGCAGAGGTCACAACTATACCAATCTATTAATGTTCACACTGTCAATACTTGGAAAACCAATTCCAAATATCAATTCTGCAATTTACTTTGAAATGCATCTTTGCTGGGCAGTGGTGGTGCACACCTTTAATCCCAGCACTCGGAAGGCAGAAGCAGGCAGATCTCTGTGAGTTTGAGGCCAGTCTGGTCCACAGAGCAAGTTCCAGAACAGGCTCCAAAGCTACAGAGAAACCCTGTCTCAAAAAATAAAAAAATTGCATCTTTAAAAGAAAGCCTGAAAGTTGGATGTAACAACACATGCCTGAAATCCCAGGATTAGGAGGGTTAAGGCAGGAGGATCTTATGATTGAAGCTACACAGTGAGACCCTGATGAAAAATGAAACAACAAAAAAGAAAACAAAGAAACCCAGTGGGTGTATGGATGGAGGAATTGATAGGAACGTGAGAAAGCAAGTTCTGAGAATGTTAATAGTAGGGTACTAGCAGTGGATGTGGACTTTTCACTGCAAATGAATTATGCTGAATACTGTTAAAAAATACTGCTAACAAAAAAGACACAGAGTAAAACTAGTCCACACAGCTTCCT
The DNA here is from genome assembly GCA_028555095.1 of Dicrostonyx torquatus. Taxonomy (NCBI): domain Eukaryota; kingdom Metazoa; phylum Chordata; class Mammalia; order Rodentia; family Cricetidae; genus Dicrostonyx; species Dicrostonyx torquatus. Next base: position 669,899 of record JAQHUG010000377.1, on the reverse strand, counting down.
GGTATAAATCTAGATTTTTGAAAAGAAATGCTAATAATCAGAGTAGAGAAGCAAAGACAACTTGGACTAGTGAAACATAGGACTCTGCATGTCAGTTCTGTAATATAATTCATGGCCAGCCTGCTCTACAAAGTGAGTTCCAGGATAGCTAGGGCGACACACTGAAACCCTGTCTCAAAACTCAAAAAAAATGTTTTCATGTTCATAACTGACATTTATATGTTCACATTCTTATCACGTTATTATGTTCATAACACACTAAATTTTTTGGATCGTCTGCTAAGAACCCCTGTCTACTGCTTTTCAGTATTCTTACAGTATTTACAGTATTACATATAATATGTAACTTACATAGTTACATATTATATGTAATAGTTCTCATTACTATATGAGAACTATATAAGTTACATATTATATGTAATAGTTCTCATATAGTATGAGAACTTCAGGTTTTGTTTTTTGAGACAGGGTCTTTCTCATATAGCACAGGTTGGCCATGACTATGTGGCCAAGGATGGTCTTAGACTTCTGATCCTTGTGTGCTGATCCTGAGTGCTAGAATTATAGGCATGTTACACTACACCCATGTATGTGGTTCTAGGATTGAACAAGGGCCATATGCATGCTAAATAAGTACACGAACAACTAAGCTACATCCCAAATCAGCAAGAGGTCTCTAAAAAAGCAAACCCAATACTGCCAGGCTAAATTACTCTAGTCTGCTTATCTTTTCTATGCAAGAAGAAACTTTACCAAACACTGGATTCTCTGGTACAGATGACCTACCTAGCAGTGCAGCAAATATGGGGAAATTTATTCGCTTCAAACCGAGCTGTTTGGCCACTTCCTGCATCAGGAACTGGTTGGTTGTGAGGTTCTTCCCATTCCAGCTGAGCTTCAGCGCATGGGAACTGTAGTAAGATGGAATATTGTAGAGCGCATACTCGGAGTCATGAGCAAGAAGACCATGAAAGCCATTTTCTCTGAAAAAAGCTACCACTTCCAAATGATGGTCTTCCAGGCTCTGAAAGACCTAGGGGAGAAGAAAAAGAGAACATGTCATGACCCAGAAACTGATCTATATATATCTAACAAGATTAGAAATCAGGAAGGATAGTGCCTAATTTAATAACAATAAAATTTTAGATTATCTTTGGCCAATAAGAAGAAAACAAGCAAATTGTATATCAGCTTAGAATATGATTTGCCTGTACACATGCTTACTAACTGTCCAACCCTTAAGTTGTGAAATCAACACACTATTCCTTAATGGATACTATATAATAATAAATTACTTGTTTCTGCTTGGAGTCATAACAGAGATCTTCATTAGAAAAACAAAGAAATCATTCAGTAGCTATGTACTGTGCATATTCTACCTGTATAGTCATATCACAACAATCATGGTAAGGTATATATGAATGAAAGTACTTAGAAGTGGAAATAGAAATCTATCAGTCTTTTATGGACATTGATGTTCTGCCTGCATGCATGTCTGTGTGAGGGTGTCAGATCCCCTGGAACTGGAGTTACAGACAGCTGTGAACTGCTGTAGGGGTGCTGGGAATTGAACCCAGATCCTCTGAAGAGCAGCCACTGTTCTCAACGGCTGAGCCAGATCTCCACACCCTCACCTATCAACTTTTTCAAACATTTACTTATTTGTTTACGTTATGTTTGTATGTTAAATGTATTCCTGTGCATCAGTGCATGGAGATGCCCGTGGAAGTCAGAAGAGGTCACTGGATCCCCTGGAACTAGAGTTGCAAGCAGTTGTAAACTGCCCAAAGTGGGTGTTAGAAAACCCCAGGTCCAGCATAGTACCCCCTTTCACAGTTCTTGTTTCTTCTACCCTTAGGAGCATCTTAAAAAAGGCAAGTGCTTCCACAAGGGAGGTTTCTCACAGGGTTCCCAGAGGAAACCCACAGGGATTACTTCCATTAGTCAAGGGTCAAAACTTTACCCTATTTTAGAAACAAAGAAATTAAGCTGTAAAAGGATGGCTGGCCTCAAAGCTATATGAGTGAGATACAACGGAAGCTGACCTAACTCCAGAATACATATCACTTCTGGTACCAAGCATACTCCCCAAACAACACTATTTTTAATAGAAACAGAGACAGCCTATTATGTACCCTACCTGTACATGCTCTATTTGGTGTAAATGAAGCATACCAAAGTTACCTGTACACTGGCTCCAACAGACTAAGTTCTTTGACTACCGAGACTTTAATCCTGCATTTTGGACTCCACTGTTATTGGCTCCACCATTCAGGCTCCACGCTGGTGCATAGCAATACATACTAATGACAGTACTAACAGGTCCTAACTATGTGCTATGTGCAAAGCAATATACTTTTATACTCTATATGCATTAATTCATTTATATGTAAAAAAAATCCTATGAGGCCATTTATCTCCAAAGTCATATAGCTAGAAAAAGCAAAGCCCAGACTTGTATGGTTCTACAGTCTATAGATCTTGATAATGTCTTTGAACTCAACAGATCTATTGTTTGTCATTGCAGTTGCTGCTGCTTTGGTTTTTTTAAGACAGGGTCTTACTATATAATTCTGGCTGGTCTGGAACTCACTATGTAGGCCAAATGAGCATCAACCTCATAGGGCTCTGCCTGCCTCTGCCTTCTGAGTGCTTGTTCACATTAAAGGTATGCACCATCATGCCTAGCTCAACTGATATGTCTTGACGTTCTAAAGTAATAATAATTTTCTGGAATGTAACAAGTGTTTCAACACATTAAACTTGGTAGGATGTAAAAAGAGTTTAATCACTGTTGATATTCATGTTACACATGAGGTCACATAAGGACAAAGGCACCAAAAAGCAGAAAGCACAGCAAAGTATTAAATTTATATCTAGGCAAAGGAACAAAAAAGTGTTATAACATATGTATAACTACAGATACAGTTAACTCCAGATGTGCCAGAGTAAGGGAATGGTTTTATGCTGTCTTCTGATGATATTTTCTTCCAGCACACCTAGCATACAAGTTGCTAGTTCATCCATCAACCTCATGATCGGCAACCACAGAATATGATCTAGCCTCTTACGTCATCATAACCTGTTGTAGGGCCCACGTTGGGTGCCAATTATTGTAGGGAGAGGCCCACTTGTTCATGCTGGTTGCCCAGGTAGCTTATACCCGAAATAACCACAGAGAAACTGTAGTAATTAAAACACTGCTTGGCCCATTATCTCTAGTTTTTTATTGGCTAATTCTTGCATCTTAATTTAACCCATTTCTATTAATTTATATATTGCCATGTGGTAGTGGCTTACTGGCATCTATCTGAGGCAGAGGATTCATGGCTTCTCTGACTCTACCCTTCTTCCTACCAGCATTTAGTTCTGTTTTCTCCGCCTGTCTAAGTTCTGCCCTATCACCTAGGCCAAGGCAGTTTCTTTATTCATTAATCAATAAAAGCAACACACAAACAGAAGGAACTCCTACACCAATAACCTTATTATGCAGGCAATCTAAGTTCAATCTTATAGATAAAGAAATTCAAATGTACAAAAGAAAGGTGTCATGCTCAGAACCACAGACCTAAAAACCTAGGTCACACTGTCACTGACATCCATGTTCCTTCTATGACACATAACTTTTAGCCTGGCTGAAGCTGATTATGCCATGGTACAAGTGATATCAACACCAGAAAGTCAATGATTACTAATGGGAGGGGCAAGGAGGAGCAATATATATAGACTATTACTATATCACCGAGTCTGATCTCAAATTCCTCAGCTCAAGTGATCCTCCTGTCTCTGTATCCTGAGTAGCTGGGACTATTCGCCACACCAAGTGAATGACTAATAACTGTCTGTGTGTATATGGTAGTATGATTGAACCCACAGCTTTGTGAATGACAGACCTTTAAAAAAATTTAAAACAGGGATTCACTAGTTGTTCAAGTAGACATCAAATTTGGGATTTTTCTGCACCATCAGATATAGTAGTAGTACTAAAAATCTTTAATGTGATGAATCTTCTAACAGTATGAATATAAATCACAATCACTTAGACATTAAAACCAAACAGGTGATGGTAGCATACACCTTTAATCCCAGCACTCAGGAGGCAGAGACAGGCAGATCTCTGTGAATTCGAGGCCAGCCTGGTCTACAGAGTGAGTACTAGGACAGCCAGGACTATTACACAAAGAATCCTTGTCCCAAAAAACAAACAAACCAAAACAAAGCAACACTCAGCTGAGTGGTGGCAGTGCACACTTTTAATCCCAGTACTCAGGAGGCAGAGACAGGCAGATCTCTGTGAATTCGAGGCCAGCCTGGTCTACAGAGTGAGTACTAGGACAGCCAGGACTATTACACAAAGAATCCTTGTCCCAAAAAACAAACAAACCAAAACAAAGCAACACTCAGCTGAGTGGTGGCAGTGCACACTTTTAATCCCAGTACTCAGGAGGCAGAGACAGGTGGATCTCTGAATTTGAGGCAGCCTGGTCTACAGAGCGAGTTCGAGTTCCAGGACAGTCAGGGCTATACAGAGAAACCATCTCTCACCACCACAAAACAAAACAAAACAACAACAACAAAAACTTCACCATACTTAAGCATGCTTCAACTCAGATTGCTATAACAATTCCTGTGATCCAAACACTTATATTTTCAATGTAGTTTCAACCTTAATCCACTTGACTTCTTAGGCAATGAAGATCTAGAGAGGATAACCTAACTAATCTGCAGCAGAACCAGGAGAAAAAAAAAGACTCAAAGTTCCAAGCACAGAACATTTTCACTATACATTATAGAGAAGAATAGAAAACATCAGAATTTTAAAAAATCTCACAAATCTTTCTCAGAACTCCTTGGAAATAAGCATGCCAACCTATTTCCAAGATTCTTCCTGTATTCCTAACCTGGATCATCCAGTTTCTCTGCCTAAACTTTTCTAATGCTTCAAATATTTCCATAGGCCTATTTCTTCTTAGACAAATTCCTTGGTGATTCTCCCCTCTTCGTCCTTTTTAAATTTTATTTTAATTGCTTTAGTTAATATATTTATTTGGGGAGACATCCTGCTGCATGTATGTGGAGGTCAGATGACAATTGGCAGGAATTGGTTTCCTCTTTCTAATCATGTGAGTCTATGAGACTGGATGCAGATCATCAGGCTTAGTAGCAAGCACCTTACTCACACACTGAGCCATCCCACTCCCCACCCCATATACACACAGCTCCTTCAGTCTTACAGCATCAAGACAGAGCATATAGGCACAGAACCAATTTGACAAAACCATCTCCAATCTTCAAAAACCACAAGGTTTATCTTTTAATTTTTTTTTATTGTTTTCAACACATCCTGACTGCAGATTTCCCTCCATTCTCTTGTCCCAGCATCCCCTGCCTCCCCTAAATTACTCTCCACCAGGTATGCTCCTCCTCCATTTCCCTTCAGGAAAACAGCAGACCTCCCAGGGATATCATATATGTTATGGTTGATAGCTTAGTGTTTTTGTGGGACTCCGGGGTGTCTTTAACTCTTTTGTCTGCTTTTGGGATCCTTTTCCTCCTTCTGGGTTGCCTCGTTCAGCCTTGATAGGATGGTCCATCCTACTATTAGTGTATATTGTTATGCCACGTTCAGTGGCTATTCCTGGAAGGATTTCCTGAAAGTTAGTACTTATCAAAGTTAAATCAAGATCAAATAAAAAAATTAAATAGACTTATAGTTCCTAAAGAAATAAAAACAGTCATTAAAATCTCCCAACCCAAAACAGCCTAGGATCAGACGGTTTTGTCACCGAATTCTAACCAGACTTGCAAAGAAGAACTAATATCAATACTGGACAAATTATTCCACAAAATAGAAACAGAAGGAATATTGAGAAATTCATTTTATGAGGCCATAGTCACCCTGATACCCAAACCACACAAAGACTCAACAACAACAACAAAAAAGAGAATTACAAACTAATATCCCTTATGAACACTGATGCAAAAATACTCAATAAAATGCTGCAAACCAAAACAAAGAACACATAAAAAAATTATCTGCCATGATCAAGCAAGCTTTATCCCAGAGATATAGGGGTGGTTCAACATACAAAAATCTGTCCTGTCAATGTAATCCATCATATAAACTGAAAGAAAAAAAAAAAACACGATTGTCTCATTAGATGCTGAAAAAGCCTTTGACAAAATCCCTTTCGTGATTAAGGTCTTGGAGAGAGCAGGGATACAAGGAACATACCTAAACATAATAAAGGCAATATACAGGAAGCCAACAACCAACATCAAACTAAATGGAGAGAAACTCAAAGCAATTCCACTAAAATCAGGAACAAGAAGACAAGGCTGTCCACTCTCTCCATATCTATTTGATATAGTACCTGAAGTTCTAGCTAGAGCAATAAGACAACTAAAGGAGATTAAAGGGATACAAACTGAAAAGGAAGAAGTCAAAGTATCACTATTTGCAGATGATATGATACTATATATAAACAACCCCAAAAATTCTACCAGGGAACTCCTATAGCTTATAAACACCTTCAACAAAGTGATTGGATACAAAATTAAATTAAAAAAATCAGTATCCCTCCTTTATGCAAATAATAGTCAGAGGAAGAAATCATGGAAACAATACCTTCACAAGACCCACAAATAACATAAAATATCTTGGAGTAACTGTAAGCAAACAAGTCAAAGGCCTATATGACAAGAACTGAAGAAAGAAATTGAAGAGAGTATCAGAAAATAGAAAGATCTTCCAATGCTCATGGATCAGTAGAATTAACATAATAAAAATGGCCATCCTAGCCGGGCGGTGGTGGCTCACACCTTTAATCCGAGCACTCAGGAGGCAGAGGCAGGAGGATCTCTGTGAGTTCGAGACCAGCCTGGTCTACAAGAGCTAGTTCCAGGACAGGCTCCAAAGCTACAGAGAAACCCTGTCTCGNTGTCTCGAAAAACCAAAAAAAAAAAAAAAAAAAAAGTCTATCCTACCAAAGGCAATCCACAGATTCAATGCAATCCCCATCAAAATTCAAACACAATTCTTTTCAGACTTTGAAAGTACAATACTCAACCTCATATGGAAAAACAAAACAAAACAAAAACAGGATAGCTAAAACAATCTTGTAAAATAAAAGAACTTCTGGAAGTATCACGGTCCCTGATTCCAAGCTCTTCTACAAAGCTATAGTAATAAAAACAGCACAGTGCTGGCATAAAAACAGACAGATAGATCAGCGGATTCGAAACAAAGACCAAAAAGTAAATCCATACACCTATGGACACTTATTTTTAACAAAGAAACAAAAAATATAAAATGGAAAAAAGAAAGCAACAAATGGTGCTGGCATAACTGGATGTCAGCATATAGAAGAATGCAAATAGATCCATATCTATCACTGTGCATAAAACTCAAGTCTAAGTGGATCAAAGATCTCAATATAAATCCAGATACACTGAACCTGATAGAAGATAAGGTGGAAAATAGTCTTGAGTGCATTGGCATAGGAGACAACTTCCTGAACAGAACACCAATAGCACAGGTACAAAAACTGACAATTAATAAATGGGACCTCATGAAACTGAAAAGCTTCTGCATAGCAAAGGACACTACCCATAGGACAAAATGGAAGCCTACAGAATGGGAAAAGATCTTCACCAGCTCCCCATCTGACAGAGTGCTAATTTCTAAAACGTAAAGAACTCATGAAACTAGAAATCAACAAACCAAATAATACAATTAAAAATGGGTTACAGATCTAAACAGAGAATTATCAACAGAAGAAATTCAGATGGCCGAGATACCACATCCTTAGCCATCAGGGAAATGCAAATCTAAATGACTCTGAGATTCCATCTTAGACCTACTAGAATGGCTAAGATCAAACACAAGTGACAGCTGATGCTGGCAAGAATGTAAAAATCCTATGGTCCTGTAGCACCCATGCCACTACAAGACAGTACGCCAGCTGGAAACTGAGCGGGAACCGGGCTGAGAGACTTTAAAACACATAGAGACAGAGAGAGAAACAGACATGGGTCATCCTTGATACAAGAATGCCAATGCCAAGTTTATTGTGTTCAGAGAAAGCTTATATAGGGATCCTTAACCACGCCCAGGTCTCGGGATTTTTCAGCTGCCGGCCCACCATCCTGCCATCAAGGTCTCCGCTCAGAGCAGCTTCAGGCACAGTCTCGTACTCAGAATAACTGCAGGATGCTCAGACTAGAGGAAAACAAGTTTTGTTCAGAGCCACTGCAAGCATAGGAAAAACAAGCGGGTCACAGGGAATTCAGGGTCCGGAGATCCACAGCCCCCAATAGCTCCCAACACAAGGGGAACACTCCTCCACTGCGGGTGGGAGTGCAAACTTGTACAGGCTTCCTAGTTGGTGGTGCAGTCTCTGTGAGCCCAGGTTAATTGGTTCTGTAGGTTTTCTTGTGGTGTCCTTGACCCCTCTGGCTCCTATAAAGCCTTCCTCTCCCTCTTTCATGGGATTCCCTGAGCTCTGTCTAATGTTTGGCTGTGGGTCTCTGCATGTGTTTCCATTAGTTGCTGGACGAAGGCTACCTGATGACAGTTGGGCTAGCCTAATGCTATTCTGCTATACTTAGAGGCTCACAAAGACTGAACCACAAACCAGGAAGCCTGCGCGGGACTGACCTAGGCCCTCTGCATGTATGTTGTAGTTTCACAGCTTGGTGCTCTTGTGGAACTTCGAATAGTGGGAGCTGTTTCTCTGACTCTTTTGCTGGCTTTCAGGAACTTTTTCCTCATACTGGATTGCCTTGTCCAGGCTTAATAGAAGGGGAGGTGCCTAGGCTTATTGCAACTTAATATGCCATGTTTGGGTTGATATGCATGGGAGGCCTGTTCTTTTCTGAATAGAAAAGAAAGGGTGGATGGGGTGCAAAGCAGAGGTGGGGGAGGGACTGTAAGGAGAGAAGGGAGGAGAAGCTGAAGTTGGGATGTAAAAAAAAAGTAATAAGTAACATGCAGAGGACCTAGTGTAGACCCACCTAGGCTCTGATCGTTATTTTATGTATACAACTGTTTTATTTGCCATGTATGTCTGCCCACCAATTGCATGCCTCACTTTTAGAGGGCTGAAGTGGGCAGTAGATGGCTTGGGACACATGGTTGTTAGAGCATGTGTTTAAGACTCAAACCAGGGTCTTCTGAAAAGGCAGATTGTGTTAACTGTTGAGCCATCTCTCCCAGCCCCTACAGGTTCTATCATACTCGTTTCTATTTCTCTATTAATTTTCCCAGCCCAGGTTAAGAGCATTGACTCAGAGGTTAAGAGTACTGGCTGTTCTTCTAGAGGTCCTGAGTTCAATTCCCAGCAACCACATGGTGGCTCACAACCATCTGTAATGAGATCTAGCGTACTCCTCTGGTGTGGGGGCATACATGGAGGCAGAATGTTGTATACATAATAAATAAATAAATCTTTTTTAAAAAAATTTCCAAGCCCAATCAGTTTTCCTCCTTTCCTCTCCTCCCAGTCCCTCCCCCATCTCACCCCACCCACTCCTCCTCCTGTTTCTCTTCAGAACGGGGTGGGCATCCCATGGCTATCAGCCAGCATGCCAGCCATGGCATATCAAGTTGCAGTGAGACAAAGCACCACCTCTCCTATTAAGGCTGGGCAAGGCAACCTAGTAGGAGGAAAGGGTCCCATGAGCAAAGTCTAACTGCAAGATGCAAGAGACAGAGAAAACTGAAGAAAGACTACCAAGGTTACAAAAAAGGAGAGCAACAAACTAGAGAAAAGATCTCCAAGAGAGCCCAGCAGGTAGTAGTAGCACACCTTTAATCCCAGCACTCAGGAGAAAGGAGCAAGTGGATCTCTGGGAGTTCGAGGTCAACCTGGTCTACAGAGCTCGTTCCAGGACAGCAAGAGCTACAGAAAAACCCTGTCTCAAAAAATAAAAAAAATTAAAAAAAGGGAAAGCAGCACAGCCTCTGACTTCTATAGCAGATGTATACCTGGACTGCAGATTATTTACATCTCAGTTGGCCAAGTAATAATAATTATTAATTATGTACTATGTTCTAGACACTGTTTCAAAAGCATCTCCTGGCAGGGCGGTGGTGGTGCACACCTTTAATCTCAGTTCTCAGTACTTGGGGAGACAGATCTCTGTGAGTTCAAGTCCAGCCTGGACTATAGAACTAGTTCCAGGACTGGCTCCAAAGCTACAGAGAGACCCTGTCTCCAAAAACAAAAACAAAACAAAATAAACAAAGCCATCTCCTGTATACTAAACTTGATAACACCATGAGGCATTATTATAGTGACCCTTATTCATTTTCTGGGATTGTGTGCTGATTTCCAATGGAGCTCTGGAAGTAGTTGAGATTGCCAAATTCTCTATATACTGTTATTACACACACACAGGGTGGAGGGGTCAGTCTAGGAAGAACATTTACTGTTGATTATATATGTATGTGTTTGGGGCTGACCACTTACAACTGGATTAAGCTGTAAGAGGACTCATTTCTGGAGAAGCTATTGATTGCTTGCAGCTCTTCATTTAAGAGTAGGACCGTGTGACACTTCACCCATCCATGCTGTTCTTTCTCAGGTCCTAAGTGTAGCTCTCTGTCATGTCTAGAAGACACTGTCTAACAGCAGATGATCTAATCATCTGGATCTTCTGCTCTTCCTGCCCCCTTTCCCATGGCATTCCCTGAGCCTTAGATGTAAAGGCTGTGCTGTGGAACTGTTGGATTATGGCAGTTTCCTTTTTAGTTTCTGAAGAATTTCTATTGTTTTGTCCATAGCAGTTACTTTACTGACCATCTCACCAATACTGCACTAAAGTTCCATTTCCCTACTTCTTTGAACACTTATTTTCATCTGGGAAATATAAATCAAAACTCTAGTACAGCGATTATCATTAAGAAAAAAAACGAGGCAAGGAATGAGGTTCAGCAACATGGCTCAGAGGTAAAGGTGCTTGTTATGCAAGCCTGGCAACCTGAGGTCAATCTCTAGAACACACAAAGAGGTGGAAGGAGAGAGCCATCTCCACAAAGCTGGCCTCTAACATCCACGTTTGTACCTTGTACATATGCCCACGAATGCATGCACATACTCAAAGAAGAAGAAATGCTAGCAACAACAAGAAACAAGGAATCTCCCTGTTACTTCAGCCTGTGTCTGTGTGCCCCATGGTCTTGCCACCCTTTCCCTCTTCTCTCTCTCAGGTCTAGCACAATGGAGGTCACTTTTGCTTAGCAGCAACACTACCCAAGAGGCCTCTTCAGCCTTAGAAATCAATGGATAAAGTCTATGAAAATTTCCACTCCAAAGATTTTTATCCCTCCTACAAGCCATCAGAAATACACCAGGTGCTAAAGGGGCTAGACAAATGGCTGGGGTTTTCCTAAGAAATCTTCTGGTATCTGAATTTGATGAACTGTACCCAACTCAGATGTTCAGATATACAGATGCACATAATATAGCATGCTGGGGGGCGGGGTTGGGGACATGATCCTGCTGTCGAACTGACCATGAATGTAAAAGATGAGGCTGGCAACAAATGGTGGCCTGAAGGTTTGAAGCTCCTTTTCAATCATTCACTTATTCGTTCATTCACTCATGTAGTTCTTAGAACACAGGCCTGGGAGAAGCTTCGCGAGTTTTGGAATTTTTCTGGAGTATTTAGAAATCATCAATGGTACTACTCAGTCATCATGAAATGATTAATTTACTGTCTGAAACATGCCCTGAGACCTGAGCACAACTGACACCATGTCAGAGGCACCATTCTGACCTCAGAACCCAGCATGTAGACCCCAACACCTGCTAAAAAGAGAGCAAAGACCTACATAGACCATAGTTCAGGATACAGGAAAGACCCAAAATGCACTAACCTTGCTTTTTGGCTTCTGTAGTTTTGCTTCTCACTGACCAAAGTGTGTTAACTAGATGTAGTTTTTGTGAATGAAAGACAAGGAACAGTGAAGCTTGAAGTTGCATGATTTGGGCAAGTTCCTCAGAAAGCCACTGGCCAGCAATGCCTTACTGGCTCTAACAGTGTCTCTCTGTGTGTGCACATACTGATAGCTGCCTCCCAACAGAGCTCCATCTACATTTATATTTGTGAATGGCTGGGCGGTGGTGGCGCATGCCTTTAATCCCAGCACTCAGGAGGCAGAGGCAGGCAGATTTCTGTGAGTTTGAAGCCAGCCTGGTCTACAAGAGCTACTTCCAGGACAGGCTCCCAAAGCTACAGAGAAACCCTGTCTCAACCCCCCCACACCCCCAAAAAAGTAAATGATCAATTGTTCAAAAATTGTGAACACACTAATGACTCATGCTACCAGAATGACCTGGTCCTAAAATCCCTCGTTGAGATTGCAGTTAGTTTCAGGATATTACTCCCTCACCTGGAAGCAATTCTACAACCAAACCTAACATGTGAAGAAACTACGCAGTGCTAACCCACCCTCAGAGTGTTCAAGACCCTCTGTGAGACTTCAGCTGTTATGCTAAGGAGGTGAGACCCAGCATGGTGGTGCCTGTCTTTAATCCCGGCATTCAAAAAGTTAAGACAGGGGAATATCTGTGAGTTTGAGGCCAGTCCAATTTACACTGTGAGTTCCAGGGCAGCCAGGGTTACATAATATGACTCTGAAGAAACAAGCTAGCAAATGGACAAAAGAAAGGGGGTGGGGAAGAGAGAGTGGGAGGAAAAATGGATGCTAATATTGTTACATATATGACTCATCAGATGTTCCCAATGGTGGCTGACCTGGCAGATGAGGACTGGGCAAATGATGATGAGATGAGAATCATGATAGCAATACAGTAGCTGGTGACAATGCTTTAGACTGGACAGATGATTTACAGACTTGGTGGAAAAGTCAGTCTGCCAATGATCAAGGGAACACATGAAAACCTTTCAAAATAGTGACAAAATACTGGCATGCAGAATTAATCTGCCATTAGAAAGGGTTTCTCCCTCCATCAGACGAAATTCTAAGATAGTAGATTCTGTTTTATGCTGGGCATGAAGTATAGGCATGCCTCAGTGAGTTCAAGGCCAGCCTATTCTACACAGCAAGTCCCAAGTCAGCCATGCCTGCAGTGACATCTTGACTCAAAAAATGTTTTTGTCTTGCTTTCCTTCCGGATCCTTTTCCATCCAGGAATAAGACAGATAGTGTGCAATGCTGTGAGACAGAGGACTAGAGATTTTATATGTGGATTCCAAAAGGAACTTCAAAGGAGACTACAGCTGTTCTCTAACCTGTGGGAAAGCAGAGAAACAGAGAGACATGCCCATGCAGCAGCTGCTCTCATTCATTGCACTGAAGACTCTCTCAAGTCAATACTTACTCCACACTGTGATATTTCCATGAAACCGTGTGTTCTATTATTATACTTAAGCTTCAAGAGCTAAGTCGATAACCAGTATTTACTACATCCAGTATGGAGCTACATGTGGTGGTTACAGCACTGCGCTGACTTGTGGAGCTGATATCATGGAGATGGATATTCAAGACAGACTCTAGACCAGGCAATTTAAGACATCTTTGCTGAGCACAGATGCCCGTGCCTATGGAGCCCACTACTCAGGAGGCTGAGGCTGGAGGAAGGCTGCAGGTCTGAGGCAAGTATGAGCCTGGGAGACATAGTATGCTCAAGGCCAGCCTGGGCTACATAATGGAAGAGTCCTCTTGTTTATCCTTCTAATCCTGTTAAAAATGAGTGTTATATCATTAATCCCCCTTCTTTCCCTAAAATAGGGACAACTGAAGTTTCAAACTTTTTTATTTTTTTGGTTTTTGAGACAGGGTTTCAAACTTTTATTTTTATTAACTTAGCCCAAAACACAGTTATATGGCAGAACTTGAATTCTTATTTTAAAATAATTTTCTTTCACACCAAGTATGTTATCTCTCTAATACATGCAACTGGAAAACATCCATTTTTCTGATCAATATAATAAACACCAGGCCATAAAGTATAAGTAGGCTGTGAGCCTGTCAGTGGCATAATTATTATAGCCATTTATATCTTCAGGCAGGACTATGGAAAACAGCAAAATAAAGTAACTTCACACCAAATACTATTTCCTGCTCTTATTGTGTAGCGCTTTCTTCCCAAATTAAAACCTTCCATCCTGAAGGAGAGCTTCAAACACATTATGAGAAAGGGGAGCTGAAACAAGATATTCTAAGACAGGGGTCCCTATCAGATATACTGCATATCCTGTATTTACATTATGATTCCCAACAGTAGCAAATTGCAGTTATCAAGTATCAAAGAATTTTATGGTTGGGGTCACCACAGCATGAGGAATTGTACCAAAGAGTCTCAGCATCGGGAAGGTTGAGAACCACAAACCTAAGGGTTCTTGAACCAGAGGCTGCAAATGCTTACAGGAGGTAGGCAGCTAACAAAATGAAGGAGAGAAGTTGAGTCCAGAAAAATCAATTTTCAGAAATGTAATTTTAAAGCTAAATTGTGTTTTCTAGATGTTAACAGTACATAGAGCAAAATACTGGACTTTACAGGTTAGACACTGGACTTAAAACCAGACAAGTGAGGACTGGGGAGGTGGCTCAGTGGTTTAGGGCACTTGCAGAAGACCTGGGTTTCATTCCCAGCACCTACATGATAGCTTATAACCATTCATAACTTCTGTTCCAGGGGCTCCTCTTCTGGCCTACTTAGGCAGAAGACACAAATGTGGTGTACATACATACATGTAGGCAAAACATTCATACATATAAAAGTGAAAAATATTTTTAAAAAAGACAACTGGGGCTGGAGAGATCTTGCAATAGTCAAGAGTGCTTGATGCTCAATCAGGTCTTCAATCTTGAAGACCAGAGTTCAAATTCCGGCACCCATGTCAGGTGGCTCACAACTGCCTGTAACTCCAGCTCCAAGGGATCCACATCTTCTTTTGCCCTCCATAGGCACCTGCAGACACGAGTACACATACACTCATATAAACACACACACACACAGTGATAATGTTCAAAAAACAGACAATTGCAAGGCTTGGTGGTACATGTATTTAATCTGAGCACTCAGGAAACAGGTAGGTAGATCTCTGTAAATTCAAAGCCAGCCTGGCCTACACTGTGACACCCTGTCTCAGAAACAAAAACAAACAAAAACCCAGAAAAGGCAAAGTAGTGGCCCAGGCTTTTAATCGCAGCCCTTTGGAGGCAGAGGCAGGTGGATCTCTGTGAGTTCGAGTCCAGTCTGGTATACAGAGAGTTCCAGGACAGTCATAGCTGTTATACAGAAAAACCCTGTCAAAAGAACACACACACACACACACACACACACAAAACCCAGACAATTTCAATAATTGCATTAAAAAAACACAAAAATACAAAAAAAAAAACCACTCTTCTAAGAGCAAGAAGCCCTATGCCTCTAACTGCCAAGTCTAGAGAGACACAATGACTCAACAGTTAAGTTCACTGGTTGCTTTTCTAGAGGACCTAGGTTTGATACCCAGCATCCTTAAGGAAGCTCACAAGCAACTATTATCTCCAGTCCCAGGAGATTATGTGTTTCTGTTTCAAAAAGGAGCTTCCTAACTCCAACAGTGATAGCACTTGAATCTGGAGAGCGGCCTGCCCCTTGCCTCCTTAGTGCCAGGATTAATGGCATGTACCACCACATTTAGCAGGGTTTGTTGTTTTTTCCCAACACACAAAAATCAGGGATTCCTAGACTTAACTGATAGGCTGCAGTTTTATTTTATTTTTGATTTTCTGACACAGGGTTTTGCCATGTACCCAGTCCTTACTGTTTAGCCCAGACTAGTCTCAAATTAGCAACAATCCTCCTGCCTCAGTTTATCAGTGCTGAGATTCAAGCACATATGACCACAACTGATTTTACATCAAAATTCTTAACACATTGGTTGTATCCAAATAGAAGTTCAAAGCAGCACCAGCTGGATGCCTTGCGGAGGACAGGATGAGCCCCCCACCTTTTCTTTTCTTTTCCGACTCAGTAGGTTGGGTTCGAGCTCGCTCACGGACAACTCAGTTTGAGAGCTGCAATCGCCTCAATGCTCCACTTGTAAGCTCACTCTTGAGGTCGTTCGCAGCATTCAGTTCCTTGCAGGTTGTTGGGCAGAGGGTCTCAGGAGTTCCTCACTGGCCTTTGGATCAGAAGCTGCCCTCAATCTTAGAGCCTGAAGTTTTGCCTTTTTAACAAGATTCCAGATGGTGCACCTCTGTAGGTCGGAATCACACTTTACAATTCACTAGCTTTGACGAAGCTAAGCATATAGCTACGTGGGTAATATTTCTTTTCTGTGGCTGCTTTGTAAAGCTTTGCAAGTGACTGGATATCCTGGCACTACTTGTCCCATAAATGTCCAACCACTGTCTTTAACATACGAAGCAACAGCAGTTTTCTACCTCCACAGATGCTTATTTGTGGTGTCATTTCTACATTCAACAGAAGGTCCTCGATAAAACCCCTGCCTGTAAGGGTTTCTAGGTATTTCCAGTTAAAAAATCACTGCATTTCACAGACGCATCACTTAATTCCATCTGTATTAAATACAGCTGAATTCCAAGCCAATTTCAAAACGCTTTTCAGCACTCGTCATTTTTGTATTCTGGTCATACCTCTTGCAATGGTTTATTTTTTAAATAGTATCTTAAATTGGAGTCTTTTGGGAGACATATTTTATTTAGATACATGGGAAATTAATCAGTTCCACACCAAAAAAACCTGGTTATATTATTTTCCTTTAAGTATATGATCTTTTTGTATGTATAATCTCAGTCGTCCAATTGGTGGGACTACAGATGTCAGCCACTGTGCCCAGTTCTACCTATTTAATTTTGTAAGTTTGAAGATGGAACCAAGGGCTTTGCACAAGTTAACAAGTAATAATATACCATGGAGATTCATCAACACATCATAAATATGTGATTCTTCTTGCATAACCTTTTTACTTTGCATAGATAGTAAGTATTCACAGTCATTAAAACTATTATCTTAAACTTATAAACACAACTACTAATGGAGTTACCCATTTCCATGAGACAAATCAACTCAAAAACTCAGTGGCTTAAAGCATTTATTATTTCTGTAGGATCTGCACCATCAGTCTACAGTCAGGTCATCAAGGCTTAGTGGGAAGGATCAACTTCTAAGACCACACCCACGGTGTTGGCAGGATCCATTTTCTTGCAGATTGTTGGACCGAAGGCTGCTGTTCCTTGGTGTTGGTTGGAGGCTGCCCCACACGCCTTACCATAATGAGCCTCAACACAGGGCAGTTCACACGGCAGCTAGCTTCATCAGAGTAATAAAACAATGAGCGGGAGGCAAGGAGGAAGGGGAAGGAGAAGATGGGAGTTATAACATTTTTATAATCAAATCTTATTATGACCTGGAAATATTCCATTTCTTTGTTGTCTCATTAGAAACAAGTAACTAGGTCCAACCACCACAGGAGGTGGAAAGAGATTACATAAAATTATGAATATCAGAAGGAGGTGATCGTTGAGCATTATAGAAGATTCTTTGTATCACTGTATCACGAAGACACTATAGACTGAAAGATATTCCAATAAATGAACGCTTTTTGGCAGGCCAAATGGGTGCTGTTAGTAAATCTGATATGTTGAGAATAGTTGGAAAGTCTGATTTTTGGGAGCAACATTTTGCAACTGTTAGAAGTTGACAATAAATTTCAATTTCAGGCCCGGCAGTGATGGCGCACGCCTTTAATACCACCATTGGGGAGGCAGAGGCAGGTGAATCTCTCGTGAGTTCGAGGCCAGCCTGGTCTACAGAGCTAGTTCCAGGACAGGCTCCAAAGCTACAGAGAAACCCTGTCTCAAAAAAAAAAATTCCAATTTCCTGAAAAACTAATGTGTTTATACAAATGACAGTATCATGAGACTCATCCAAGTCGATTCCTTACTATTCAGTCCAAACACATGACTTCAAATCCGAGGGAACGCTTAATTAAAAAAAGAAAAAACTGTTCATTCACCCTCTCCCCGACAAAAGTGTAGGTCAAACAAAGGTATGAACAATACAGAACTATGTGCATAGGTCATATATAACCTATGGGATACCAGTTAAGAGAGCTCTGCCTAAACCTTAGTAATAGGCCATAGTTATCTGGTATGCACATCTTGGTTCTGTCACTTCTGCTGGCCATGGCCCTGGGCTTATGACAAGGGCCAGAAAAAAATGTCCCTAGAGAATCATACTGTATTTTTTTTGTATTATCAACAAGACTAAGAACCCAATGAATATTAGTTGAATTAATGAATTCCACAGTGCATTATTTAGCACAAGCACAAGTTGTCTGGCACAAAGTAGGTGTTCAAAACTGTTCATTGAACTGAAAAGAAAATAGAACCCTAATAAGAAAAACAGGATGATATGACACTAGAGAATGAATAGCAGACATACTGTGAAAATCCTGCACACCAAACCATTCTAAATTTAGAGCATTAGCAATGACTGTGCTGGTGAGGTGGCTCAGCAGCCAAAACTACTTGCCATACAAGCCTAGTGGCATGAGTTTGATTTCCGGATCCCGTGGTGGAAAGACAAAACCAATTCTCCAAAGTTGTCCTCTGACCTTCATGCAGGCTGTGGAACGTGTGTATCCCCCATACATACACAATATAATTTATAATAATAATCAGCTGGATGGTGGTGGCACACACCTTTAATACCAGCACTCAGTAGGATTCAGTAGGCAGAGGCAGGCAGATCTCTGAGCGTGAGGCCAGCCTGGTCTACAGAGAGTTTCAGGACACCCAGTCCTACATAGTAAGACCCTGTCTGCCTCAGAAAAAACCAAATCAAAAGAATCATAATAATAAAGTCAAAGAGTGAGATGATCTATGTCCAATCAACTTGACACACATTATTTTGGTTAAAGTAATAGTAGATGGTATTTGTATGTACCTTCTAATGGTCAAGTACTTTATTAAATAGTTGAATACTCAAAGTCTGTTGTATCGTTTTATTGCTATCTTCATCTTCCAGACACAGCTAATAGAAAAAAAAGAACAGAGATTTAAATCCAGGATATATGGTTCAAAATCAATGCTTCTAGGCAATATTTTATATAATCTGAATATTAAAAAGGTGTTCTAAAGAAAGTAAAAATGCAACCAATAAAATGTAACTATACTCTCTTGCGATAAAGATTTTGATAACAAGTAGAAGGTTCATGTCTTAGCCCAATCATGTCATAACAGGACAATAACTATACTAAGACTATTTTTACCTTAGCTATAAAGACAGAGATTCTGAGGACTAAATGATCTCTATGTATGGCACCCAGTCCATGTAATAGCCATTATTATTTTTATCAAATGGGATTATATTCTGTAAATACACCGCTGTACATAGATAACAAAGTTCAGTGTCACAAACAAGAATTTGGTAAACAGTTTGTAATCTGAATTTATTTACTAGAATTTACCTAAAATCAACACATAATACTGATTCTAAATTTTTGTACATAGTATGTTGTTTTAAAACAAATTCTTGCTCTCTTGGAACTCATTTAAAAAAGAATTCAGCGCTCAGGAGGCAGAGGTATGCAAATCTGAGTTCAAGACCTGTCTTGGCCTACTTAGTGAGTTCCAAGACAGCCATGGCTACCTAGAGAGACCTTGTCTCAAAAAAAGAGAGACAATTATAATTTGAAATGTAAATGCTAGAAAAAACACAAGAGATAAGAAAAAGAACATTCGCCGGGTGGTGGTGGCGCACGCCTTTAATCCCAGCACTAGGGAGGCAGAGGCAGGCGGATCTTTGTGAGTTCGAGACCAGCCTGGTCTACAAAAGCTAGTTCCAGCGCAGGCTCCAAGGCCACAGAGAAACCCTGTCTCGAAAAACAAAACAAAAAAGAAAGAAAAAAAGAAAAAGAACACTCAGGTGGGTAAGAGATTTCATACTGACAATGTTTTTATATATTTTTATTTTATTTATGTGTATGGGTGTTTTGGCTGCATATATGTGTGCGTGCCAGGTATGTGCCTGGTGCACTCAAGAGGCCAAAAGGATTTCAGATCCCCTGAAATTGTTGTTACATGTGACTGCCATATGGGTGCGGGTAACAGAGCCTGTGTCCTCTGGAGGAGCAGCCAGTGTTTAAACTGCTGAGCCATCTCTCTAGAACTTGATAGTGACAGCTTTCAAACAAAAAGAAGAATTTTCTATACTTTAGTTAAGGGAACTCAGAAATGTACAGAGCTGAGGCCAGGCATGGTAGGATATGCCTATAATCCTAGCAACCAGGATGCTGAGGCAGGATAATGACAAGTTTGAGACCAACCTGGTTATACAGTAATTTACTGCTTTTTTCTAAAGGAACTCTGGGGGGGGAAACTACAGATTATAAACCGCCTCTATCTGACACTCAGAGAACTGGGGGAACAAAGGACAGACCATTCCAAAGACAGACAGGAAGGCCATCATAAATCACACAAAGGAGATAATAAGATGCTGAAAACAGAGCTGGACAGATGGCTCAGCAATTAAGAGCACTGGCTGCTCTTCCAGAGGTCCTGAGTTCAATTCCCAGCACCCACATGGTAGCCCATGACCATCTGTAGTAATGTCTAGCGCCCTCTTCTGGCCTGCAGGTATACTTGTGGGCAGAACCATGCATACAAAATAAATTTAAAAAGATGCTGACAACAGAAATATATAAAGGCTAAGAAATGATAAATAGTATGTAGTACATGACTCCAGGTCTAGGGCCAAAACCAGGGAGAAGAACCGAACCAGAAGCATCACCAAAAGGTGAGCCAAATGGTCCACAAAAAAAAAAAAAGAAAAGAAAAAGAAAAAAAGAAAGAAAGAAAAGACATTGGTAATCAAACCATAGTACAAGCCCAGTTATAATTCTCAAATCCAGTTGGAGAATTTGGTATGGCTGTGGCTTCTCCTGTATAACAATCAACATGGGAGGAAAATAATCCATTTTATCACTAACTGTGCAAAGGCTAGAGCTAGTACCATCTTGAAAAAGAACCTGTTGCTTGAGACTAAGCTATTCTAGGAGCCTGAACACAAAGAATATTGCAAGTCAGGGAACCAAGGGATACTCTAACACAGTTTGAGTGGGGGACTGCCGTACCATGAGATGACACTACAGGAGAAAGGGAGAGACTAAGATGGGTAAGCTAGGTTATTTAGGTGGTTGGAGGCATGGGCTGTCAAAGGCACATTGCTGTCAAAGGTCCAATCAACTGAGAAAAACTGCGGAGACCATGCCCCAGTAGTAGGCTGTAGGGCTTTTGGGAACAACTATTTCCTAGTTTACTGTTAGTGACACTAAAAACTCTGAAGCTCTGGTCCAGCTCCACTATAGATCTCAGCACTTTGGATAGCTTCCCCAACTCTCCAACAAACTCAGAATCCAACTATTGACTTGGATATTAGCCAGCAGAACCTACATGGATCATAGGCTATGGAGCTAACTGCAGCCAGCAGAGGGTCCAGAAGGAAGGCTCTGTTGAACGTCAAAGCCTTGCTGAGTCTGCAATCCCTAGCAGCCTGAAGGTAAGATAGAGTCAAGCTTAAACTGACCATGTCCTCCAACGGGCAGATTCTAATACTACTTACTGTGCTTGTACCCAGAAACACACCACTCCAGAACATTTTCATCTTTTAAAACTTGTTTTTCATATTTAGCCTGATTTTCTTCTTTTCTTTTTACATACTTAATATTTTTTACCTTATTTCATATTTAAAAATTAAAAATTAATATTTCAATTAACTTTTCATTTTGTAATTAGATTATTTTAATTTCTTGCTTTTTTCTCTTACTCATGTTCTTCTGTTATCATTTTTTTAAATTTGACCCTATTAATTTTTAACTTCATACCAAACTCATTTTTGCACTTTTGTTTTATAGTTATTGGTTGTATAGAAGCTGACTTTAATCAACCTTTAAATTTAATTATTTTACATATATTTACTCTTATTATTATTAGTGTGTGCTCATGCATGCATGTGTGTGTGTGCGTTGTATACACACTTTCTACAATGTGTATGGAGGTCAGAGGACACCTTGTGGGCGTATAGGAGTCAGTTCTCTCATTCCACCATGTGAGTCCTATGACTGAGCTCAGGTTGTCAGGTTCACCAGCTTGGAAGTGTGTAGTAATGAGCGTGGGGGCCCCTTTTTCCGCTCCATCCCGCCCGGCTGCTTTTGGTCCCATCTGGCTAGCTCCTCCTGAAATAATTACATAGAAATTGTATTCATTGAAATACTGTCTGGCTCATTAGTTCTAGTCTGCTATTGGCTAACTCTTACATCGTGATTTAATCCATTTTTAATAGTCTGTAAGTCACCCCGAGGTAGTGGTCTTACCGGGAAAGATTTAGCATGTCTGATTCTCTTGATTCCATGGTGGCTCTCTCTGACTCTGTTCCCTTCCCAGCATTCTGTTCTCTTTTCCCCGCCTATCTAAGTCCTGTCCTAGCAAAAGGCCAAGGCAGTTTCTTTATTAACCAATGAAAGCAACCCAAATATAGAAGGACCCCCCTACACCAGAAGTGTATTTTAAATCTGTTACAGCAGTTTCTTTCTTCCTTTCTGAGTGGTACCAAAGATAGAGCCTACAAGGGACAACTGGTCCTTAAAAAGAGACCCAGATAAAACCATACGTCGTATCATCCAAGTGCACTAAAAACAACACAGAAACATCCTCAGTGGGAAATGACAAGGGGGATTCCTCCAAAAGATCCTAACTCCCCAATTACCAAGTCAAAAGATACTAAATAGTTGAAATGTATTTGAAAGTCTAATTGTATAAACAATCAATAAAAACAGAATAATTAGGGCTGGAGAGATGGCTCAGAGGTTAAGAGCACTGGCTGCTCTTCCA
>JAQHUG010000377.1:623443-645540 GCA_028555095.1 Dicrostonyx torquatus | reverse complement strand
TGGTGGTGGCACACGCCTTTAATCCCAGCACTCGGGAGGCAGAGGCAGGCGGATCTCTGTGAGTTCGAGGCCAGCCTGGTCTACAAGAGCTAGTTCCAGGACAGGCTCCAAAGCTACAGTGAAACCCTGTCTCGAAAACCAAAAAAACAAAACAACAAAAAAAATCAAAATAATTTGTTATATCTTATCAGATCATAGTGGAATTAGAAACGGATAGCAAAAGAAACTATAGAAATTATACAAACACGTGAAGATTAAACAATCTACTTTTTAGTTTGTGATTTGAGAGTCTTGTTATATAGAACTGGCTATAGCGGCATCTGCTATATAGCCAGACTGGCCTTAACTTCAGTATAACCATCCAAGCCCAGCCTCTTAATAGCTGGAATTATAGACATGTAATACCTGGCTTAAGAATACACTTTCAGTTGATAACTGGATCATGGACGAAATCATCAAGAAATTTTTTAAACCTAGAATCAAATGCAAATTAAATATAACCTTGAGAACATATCAAAGGCAGGTCAGGTTTCTGATCTCTGCATGTAGACCATGTCATACACACACATCTGGACATATACACAATAAACAAACAAATAAATGTATGTATGTTAAATGTATGTTAAAGATTAAAACTCTAAATTTTTAAAAAATGGAAAATCCAGAAGAACTGAATAAATTCCTAAGTCATATGTATGACATATCAAAATTAAATGGAGAGGATGTAAATAATCCTAACAGATTTATAACAAGCAACAAAATTAAAGCAGTAACAAAGAGTTTCCTATCCTAAAACACCAGGACTGGACAGATTACAGACCAATTCTGCCAGAGTTTTAAGGAAGAATTAACATCAAAGGTCTCCAAACCAAAATAGAAAGGAACAGTAAGAAATTCATTCTATGAAGGCAGTATTCCTAATGCCAACCCCATATAAGGACACAACAAAAAAGAAAACTATAGACCCATATCTGTCATAAATGTAGATTAAAAATTTTCAACAAAATACTCGCAATCTCAATTCAACAACGTATCAAAAAGATAACAATGTAAATTGCACACCTTTGATCCCAGCACTCCAGAGACAGCAGCAAGTGGATCTCTGTGAGTTTGAGGCCATTCTGGTCTACATAGTGAGTTCCAGGACAGGCAGAGCTACATAGTAAAACATCTGTCTTCACTCTACCCCACCATCCATCAAAAAAGATTTCACTATCAACTTGATATTATTCCAGAGATGCAAGAATGATTCAACATATACAAATCAATAAATGTAACATGGTACATAAAGAGACTCAAGGATAGAAGTCACACAGTCATCTCAGATGCAGAAAAGGCATTTGACAAAATTCATTATCATTTCATGATAAAATCCCTGAAAAAACAAGGAACAGAAGGAACTAATTAAAACACAATGAAAGCTACATACAAAAATCTATACCAACACTATACCAAAATGGGGAAAATTTTAAAGAATTCCCTTTAAGATTAGAATCTAGACAAGAGTGTCCCCAGTATCTCTGCTCTTATTCAGAATATCTGAAGTCTTAGCCACAGCCAAAAGGAAAAAGAAAAAAATGTATGGAAAAAGGAAAGGAAGAAGTCAAAAGAAGACATTAAAGAGACCACCACAAAACTCAGATGTAATAAATACTATCACCAAAGTAGGAAGATACAAAAATCAACATATAAGAATCAGTATGTTTCTGTGTTTTAATAATGAAAATTTTGAGTTGGGCGGCGGTGGCGCATGCCTTTAATCCCAGCAATGAGAAAGCAGAGAGGCAGGCAGATCTCTTGTGAGTTCGAGGCCAGCCTGGTCTACAAGAGCTAGTTCCATGACAGGCTGCAAAGCTACAGAGAAACCCTGTCTCAAAAAAAAAAATGAAAATTTTGAGAAAGAACTCTAAAAAAAAAATCTTATTATCGACATCCGTTAAAAATACCCAGGAATAAATCTAACCAAGGAGGTAAAAGACCTCTTTAATGGAAAGTTTTGAAAGCTAAAGAAACTGATGGAAAGATCACTCACATTCATGGACTGACAGCATCAAGAACGTGGAAAAAGAATAATGCTAGAAGTATCACATTATCTCTGATTTCACATTATACTAAAGAGACAGAGTAACAAATACTGCATTGTTTAGTCACAAAAACAGATACACAGACTAGTGGAATGAAATATAACTAACATAGGTACAGATTCTTGATTCTCAGCAAAGGTGCTAGAAGCATTCATTGAAGAAGTTTTCTTTAATAAATGGTGGTGGGAAAGCTGGAAAGACACAGATGGAAGGGTGAAGTTAGATTCTTTTCACCCTGTACAAAAAGCTCAAAATGATCAAAGAAGCCAAGACTCTGAAACTGCTGCAGAAAAAAAAAACAGAAGAAAAACACTTCAAGATATAAGTAGATACAAGGGGATTTCTTGAAGACTAATATTTGTGATGGGGCAGAAGAAACTGACAAATGACATTGCTTGAAATTAAAGTTTCTGAACAAGTAGGGAACAACAGAGTGAAGAGCCAGCCTACAGAATATGTGATCTTTGTAGTCATACATTGTGAAAGCCAAAGCAAGTTACATTTTATGTTTTGATTACTGTGCCTAAGAGATCCATGAAACAAAATTCTAAAGCAGGACCTTCACTCTGAAGCTGAGGGACCGCTTTAGAAGGCACATGCCTTGAGAGGTTCCAAAGATCAAAGGCTGTCTTTGGTTCACAGATTACTGGGGTGAACTGCTGTGCTGAGAAAAGCAGCAAGAATTTACAGAGGCCTACTAGGGAGTCATAGTCTCATTCTGTTTTATGTGATCCTTATCTGAGATGTGGAGGGTCTAAAAAAAAATAGCAAGATGTTGCTGGCCTGACTGGTTCTGGTTGGTTGGAAAGTTTTGCCTGTCTGTTTTGTGTACATGAATGGGTTTTCTGGTGTGTCCCTATGCTTTGTTGCAAACATGGAGCTGAGGCAGAATTGGGTCAAACTCAGCCTAATGTATGAAATGTATGGTAGTCACAGCATGTTTTGTTTCTGACTACTCTTTTTTGAGTATGCGAGTTTTATGTATTCAGTGTTTTTTGGTTATATTTCTGCTGTCTCTGCTGCCCCCAACTGACAGCCACCACTGTTACTATAAATGCTTTTATGACTGGGGCCCAGAATCTCTGATTTCTCTGGTCACTGGATTCAGGATAGAAGGAATTCAGAGGCCTTTTGGAAATAGATAACATTAAAATTGTTTTATGCTGCTCTACTTTATTGGAAAGCTGGCTTTAGAGTTGGGTTATGGCCCTCCCTTCTCTAGACCCAAGCATATTTAAAAGTTTCCTCTATGTCTTATAACAGGCAAGCCACCTGATGCTGAGAAGAGATCAAAGCAGAACGGTGAAAGATTAAGCTTGGTTTATGTGAACATTCTATACCTTGAGATTTATAACTTTATTTTATTGGGTAAAATCTGTGAGAAAAAGTTAAGTAACATTGGGCTGATAGTTAAAGATCTATGCACAGGTAATTTTAATGAAACCATTTGGGTTTGATATAATTTTGGGATATAAGTAACATGTGGCTGGCAGCCATCTTTGCTAGGGTTGGAGAGAATGGATGTTGTATGACATGTAGGTGACATGGTCTGGCTCAACCATGGAGGCAACAACAGGTCTCCAAGATATTTGGATTAGGGTGATTTATATAAAATTTCTGTCCTGGAAACAATGTTTACTAAAGACAGGTTTTTAAAACAATGCTTGTTTAATATAGTATTAAAAGTTACACCTCCATGCATTCATATACAAGTTTGTCCTGGCAACCAAACTTTGAAACATAAGAGTCAGTCAGATGGTACTGGTTTAAAGATATGAAGGGGTCGTGGAGAACAACTGAGGCTTGCTAGTGTGTAGCTGGGTTGGAATTCCTAGAGAGACTAATTCCAATAGATGACCCTAGCAGATTTGGAAATGCTGGTGTCAAGTGGCAATCACTGGAAACACCAGCAACAGTAAATTAGAGCAGGCTGGGACCTACAAGGCAGGCTGTGTATGCTGCTGAGGGTGCCCCAGAGTGGTGGCCCAAGCCCTTTGTGAAAGCCCAAAGGATTGTGAATGGATCCCAGATATTGAGCATTGAATTGTTTGCCCTATTGGAGCTTGGTTTTGCCTTGTGCAAATTGTGGTTGTGCCCTGTATCTTCCTCTTTTTTCGAGACAGGGTTTCTCTGTAGCTTTGGAGCCTGTCCTGGAACTAGCTCTTGTAGACCAGGCTGGCCTCGAACTCACAGAGATCCGCCTGCCTCTGCCTCCCGAGTGTTGGGATTAAAGGCATGCACCAACCACCACCCAGCCTGTATCATCTCTCTAGAAATAAAAACGGTACTTTATTTTTTGATATTGTAGGAGTACACAATTGAGAGATTTTAAAGTTCTTTAAGAGGAAATTTTGGAGTTTTACAGAAAATTTAAATTTTAAAAAACTGGATATTTTTTAAGGAACAGCTTTTAAGTTAAATTTTAATTAACTTTTAATTTAAGTTTATACAATGTTTTATATTAGTACTATATGATCTTAAATAAGTAAATAAATGGCTAAAGAGTTAGGGCCACAGTTGTGAGCACCAAACAGTAAATACTAGAAACTGGGATATTCCTATGTTATGATGCAGTAAGACAATAACCTAAGCAGTCTGGCGATGAGCCTGGAGCAAATGCTCTCCACCTATAGGTCACAAACCTTTGTAGGTTGAAAGGCCCTTTCACAGGGATAGCCTAGGACCATCTGCATGTTAGATATTTGCATTGCAATTCATAACAGTGGTAAAATTGCAGTTGTAAAAGAGCAACAAGGGTGATTTCTTGGTTGGGGGTCACCACAACATGGTTGTGTTGAAGGATCACAGCATTAGGAAGGCTGTGAATCACTGGCTTAGAGAATGTCTCTCCTTACCTAAGGTCTATTCAGGCTTAAGAATGTATGTCTATCCACATCTTTAATAACTTTGTTAAACTTTTGATATTTTTGATAACTGAGTCATATAAAAAACTGTTATATTCTGTAATGGTATACTATAAAAGGACCTGGAAAGTAAAGTTGCCAGTCTCCCTACAGAGATTTAAGTTATAAGTTAAAGTTTTATTTTTTTATAATAAAAGAGTGTCAATTCAGAAACTGTTATGTTTTAAAGGCTTAAACTTAACAGTGATAAAGCTGCAAATCCTAATCTTATAAAAGCTAATAACCAAAAAAGTTATTAACTTATTGTAAACTGATAAAGATAATTAATATATACAAGATAATGATCAGTCACCTCATAAATGATAAAATTCTTTTTTTCTTTTTCTTTTTTTGGTTTTTTGAGACAGGGTTTCTCTGTAGCTTTGGAGCATGTCCTCAAACTAGCTCTTGTAGACCAGGCTGGTCTTCAACTCACAGAGATCTGCCTGCCTCTGCCTCCCGAGTACTGGGATTAAAGACGTGTGCCACGACCGCCCAGCTATAAATGATAATTTTTTAAAATATGTTCAGAACTATACTCATAGGCATGTGATGCACCATTGCAATTAATTACAGAAATAAGCCTTATTTATCCTCTTGTATATGTTTTCAAGGATAAGCCTCAAAATAGTAATTAAAATCAAGCAAAATTTATTTAGCTCAGATATACTTATTAGATAATAGTCCTCAAAGTTGTCAGAGACCTGCAGAATATAGTATTTAATATGTTTAATGGATGGGCTGGAGAGATGGCTCAGCAGTTAAGAGCTTTAGGCTGTTCTTCCAGAGGACCTGGGTTTAATTCCCAGCACCCACATGGTAGCTCATAACTGCTTGTGACTCTAGTTTCAGGGGATCTGACACCTTCACACAGACATACATAGAGGCAAAACACGAATACACATGAAATAAAAATAAGTTATTTTTAAAAATGTTTAATGGGCTTACTATGAGACACCAGGTCCTAGCAGTAACACCAAAGTCTCCAAGAAGATGATGGGGCACAAAAACAATTCCACCTGGATTGGGGTAATGTTAACCACTGGGCAATGCCTCACAAACAGCCAGGACCTGTTCAAACTGTGGACAAGCAGGACAGTGAAGAGTTGATTGCCTTGCTTTGCCTAGACAAAGTAAGGTCAGCTCCCCAAGTTCTTTCTTCACAGGAAAATTTTCACAGGTCTCCCGGGCCTGGTGGCCCAAGACTAATGCTGTTGCCCTGGTACCTCTGCCACAAAATTAAGCCATGGATACCAAAGGAACCTGGGATGACCGTCTAGGCAATGGATAAATCTCTGTCATTTTAACGGATAACTAAGTCATTTGGATTATACTATACTTTATCTTTCTCAGATCTCTGATGACATTTACAGCTAGACTAACTATGGCTGTGTCAGTCTGGCAGAAGCAGGCAACCAAATCCTCCCAAGGCTGCAGCCATCTTGTTATTCCATTTCATATATATATAATCAAGCCTTACTTTTCTAGATCTATAGGTCTCTTGTTGAGAAAAGGCAGACAAGTTTGCCTTGCTAACAGGCTTCAGATTAGACACAGAGGTTTCAGACATAACATTTTACTGTCCTTTTATTTAAAAGAACTTACTTAGCAATGACTGTTCTCAGTAATAACTACTCATGTCTCTGGTAAATGATTAGATAGAAAGAGTTTGAAGTCTATGCAAGTTCTGAGCGTTGAAAAAAGTATTCTAAGGTGTACAAAGGTCTGAGGGTGTGAAAGCTTAAGTAACTTCTGACTTAAGGTGTATAAGTGCAAGTTATGAAGGTAGAGGATTATGACTTAAGGTATGTGAAAAATTGGCAATGTTTCAGACTTCTTTATGCTACTGGCATACTGAGTTTTCTTACAGACTCTTGGTAGCTGTTTTCGTCTACAATGTAAATTTTAGTACAGATTACAAACAGTGGTAAATGCTAATATATCTAAAAATTTTCTTTTGTAAACTGAAAATTCCTGCAACCTTCAGGAAGCCAAGGGAGTTGTAAGACTTGGATCTACCTCTCACAGGTCAAAGGGGCTGCAACCTAAGATTCCCCACTTGCCTATTACTGATGGTGGGATCTCTCCCCTGGTCTTGGAACTCCTCCCCTCCTCTAATTACTAGGACTACTGGCCTCGAAGTTCCAAATTTAAGATTATTCTTTAAGTTCTTAAAGTTTAATTTCTGTCCCTAGTCTATATGTCTCAGCAGATTTCCCTTGCTTGATGGACACCATCTAGGAATCAACTTTGGACTGCAAACTCCTGAGCTTTGACTTGCCAAAAACTGATGTGAACCAGTCCTGCTGAAGTGATTGTTCCCTGTCTCTTCAGCTGAGCCAGTAAACCAGACGCTTCTGATAAGTACCCCATTGCTGGATTCCTCTCCCATGCTTTTGACTGGTATTTCAGCATTCCTGGGCCCTGACAAATGCCATCTGGTTGCAGCTGGAAGTAGTTACAGAAGAGAGTGTGTCACCCCTTGTCCCGTAACAGGCTGGAAAATCAGTTCAAAAGGAAACTTGCTGGCATAGGGGACAAAGGGGCGACCTATAATGCCAATTGACATTCCGGGAAAGGTACCTGTTAAAACCAGACAGACTCTGTTCTATCAACAGGTAGATTCATTAGCTGGAATAATTCTACAATATGATAGGGCACTCAACTTGCTCTATGTAAAACAGAAGTTTTATGTAAGTCACATGGGCTTACATATCCATCAGTAAGTATGCTTGCCCAATTGGACGTAGGCAGGAGTATACAGGCAGAAAATATGCCAAGATAAACGCTTGCCCCTGATTGAACCTGATATAGGGCCCATTTTTAGGCCTCTGCCAGATGTCACTCATCAGCATTTCCTAGGAACCCTGGAATGTACCTGTCAGAATCCATCAACCTGGATAGTATTTAAGTAAAACTTGTTTCAAATATGATTTAAAATTGTGGTGTGGACTTATTCTTATGCCAAGTGGGACTAACAACATCTTATAGGGGATTGATACCAAGAGTATATTATAAAAAAAAAACAAAACAAAAAAATAGACATCAATCCCCTTCCCAATTATCCAACCAATAAACAGGAAAATTGAGTAGACAATTCTCAAAAGAAGTACAAATGAGCCGGGCGGTGGTGGCGCACGCCTTTAATCCCAGCACTCGGGAGGCAGAGGCAGGTGGATCTTTGTGAGTTCGAGACCAGCCTGGGCTACAAGAGCTAGTTCCAGCGCAGGCTCCAAAAGCCACAGAGAAACCCTGTCTCGAAAAATCCAAAAAAAAAAAAAAGTACAAATGACCAAGAAATATAGGGGAAAATGGCTAGCTGTCAGGAAAATAAAAATCAAAACTACAATGATACCACATCTCACTCCATTCAGAATGGTGACAAAACAAAACAAATAACAAAGGATGTGGGTAAGGATGCAAAGCTGGGCATGGTGGCACATGCCTCTAATCCAGCACTCTACGGCAAAGGAAAGTTCCAGGCAAGCCTGTTCTACATACTGAGTTATAGGCCAGCTAAGGCTACATAGTGAGACCCTGTCTCAAAATACAAGACAAAACAAAAATGTAACTTTGCTACCATCCTTATCACCAGGGAACTTGGTAGAAATAATATATTTCTACCAAATGGTGGTATATACTTGGATTTCCAGTACTGGAGAAGCAGAGGCATGGTGAGTTTGGGCCAGATAGTACTATATAGCAAGATCCTGTCTTAAAAAAAAGTGGTAGGAGAGAGTTCAAGGATATCCTTGGCTATGTAAGAATATGACACCAGCCTGAGCTACAACAGGAGACACTGTCTCAAAACTAACTCCTCTCTCTCTCTCTCTCTCTCTCTCTCTCTCTCTCTCTCTCTCTCTCTCTCTCACACACACACACACACACACACACACACACACACACACAAAGTGAACCACTGTATATTTCTAGCAGGAATGTAAGTTAGTCCAGGCATTATTGAAATCAGTATGGTGGTTCATCATCTAAGTAAAATAGAATACTATGAGATCCAGCTATACCATTCCTGGGCATGTGCTCCTATGTAAGATAAGTAAGCACTTACTATAGAGACACTTGTACATCCATGTTTATTACAGCAGTATTAAGGAAGTCAAGATATGCCATGATCCTCAATGTTCCTCAATAAACAGATAAAAAACATGATGAATGTATCTGTATGAGGGTATAGTGTGCACAATGTAGTTTTACTCAGAGAAAAGGACAAAATTGTGTCATTTGCAGGAAAATACTTGCAACATAAGACCACAGTAAGTGAAATAAGTCAGACTCATAAAGACAAACATTTATTCTATCACAGATAAATATATATTTTATATATAGGTATGTATGAGACATGAAAGTAGAAAGGGGAATATTTGGAGGAGAAAGAGAACTAATAGGAAACAAGGAGGACAAAAGAAGATAATGAGAAGGGGAAAAGAAGCTGATCAAATATTACACATTTTCTTGCATATGTAGGATCAAAATTTAAAAATATATGACATGAAAACTGTATATATGCATTTGAACATATGAGTGATATGAAAACAATATTATTTGGGAAGAGGAAGGGCAACTAAACAGCAGGTAAGGCAAAGAAGATAATGATGGGGATGAATATGAGCAAATTACAATGATATACACATATGAACATATTATAATGAAACCCATTACTGTGCATGCTAACTAAAAAATTATTTTAGAGTCATCAAAATAGTGCAGCAGGTATAGGTACGTGCTGCCAAATCTAACAATCTGAGTTCTTATTGGAGAGAACTTATTCCCACAAGCTGACCTCTGACAGGCACAGACGAACCATAGCACACTTGTGCCCATACATATATGTATATACACATATGCAGGCACTTGCAGACGAACACACAAATGTTAAAAAAAGAAACTTTTTAAATGTTTTTTAAAAGTGACAATAAAAGGCCAGGGAGATGGCTCAGGTTAAGGTGCTTGCCGAATCTGGTGATCTGAAATCAATCCCCAGGCCACACAGGTGGAAGAGACTGTTCTCTGACCTCCACACTCACATTGTGCTATACATGCACCCACTTTATATGTACGCACATATACACACCCTCCACCACCACATCAAATAAAAAAACTTTTAAGTGGCAACAGATTAAGGAATGAGAATAGTCTTTTCTCAAGAATAATGGGGGGAAACAAAGAAAGGAGATAAGGATAATGGCTTAAAGGAAATAAGACTGATTTATAGTAAAGATTATTATGAGACCAGGGACCTTAAGAGAAGTGTGCTCATCTACATGTGCGAGGTTCCAGTAGCATTAACACACACACACACACACACACACACACAATTATTTGTGCACAGAAAGGAATTGCTACTTCTGAATTCCTAAACATCACTGTGTGACTCACTTGGCAATTAGCTAAGACATTTGTCTTGTATTGGCAGGACTGTGAATTTCAGCATTGCTGGCACAATGCAATGCTCAACAATTCTGTTTCTCTGCACTTAAGTCAATAAAAGTACACAACCTTACACAAAAAGATATTCAAAGAGAAAATGTGTGATTCTTTGGAAAGACTAAGTAAGCAGTAGAGCTCTAATGACTTTTATCACTCACCAGAGCCCACCTCCTCTCCCAAAAAAAATGACTGGATCTCGGTTTCGGTTCAGTGGTTCAGTAGGTACCAATCATGCATAGGTGCTAATCCACAGCACCAATATACACTTGGTTTGGTTTTGATCCTAAGGACTGAACCCAGGATCTTCCTTGTTCAACACTGAACTATATTAAAATCCTCAACCTACATTTTCGTTCTTTGCATTTAAGTTATTTAACTGTAAAATGGGGAGGATAAAGTGCATCTGGCAAAGATTAACACAAGACACTGTGTTTAAAAACATTTTATACCCAACTTGGTGCTGGAGAAGTGACAGTGAGAACTTGCATGATCATTTCGTATCTAGAACCATGGACTTTTCAGAGTCTTGATGACAGGATTAGTAAACAGTCAGGAGGAAAGCACAAACAGTACCTGCACCCAGTAAGAGTTCTCAAGTCTGGTTATTCATATACCACCAATAGGATTTCTGACACAACCAAATCTTTTCCTTTTCCATCAGCCCACTTAGTTGCCTTCTAAGACAACTATGAAGTGAAGGGCTTTATGTGCTGGTTATCTTTTTGCTCATTTACAATAACCATTAAATAAAGCTTCCATTTCCCTGCATTACATCACATCATCTCCCGAGTCAGTCTAAGTCTACCCTATGTTACTCTATTTCTGAGACCCTTTGGAAGGGAATGGGGTCAGGAACTTAGAAGTTACTAAATTTTCTTGCTACTGGTTGTTTTCACTTACAAAGGTATACTGAGCAAATAATTATGACAAACCAAACTACAAACATTTCAACAATAGACACCAAAATTTTTATGAAGTCCAAATTTGTCTAAAGCTAAACAGATAATCCAGCACTTTATCAAGTATTTAATCCTACTACTTCTTTATTCTCTATTAAAAATGAAAATGAGATTAAAAATAAAGGTTCACCTTGACTTCTAAACTAAAGAACAAAACCAAGGCACAATAGAGATACAGTTTTTGTTCTGAAGCACTAATATTCAAACAAAAGAAATGCTCCATATGCAAATCACTCATGTGAAAAATTGCCACCTTCAAGACAGAATGCAGTTCTGAAAAGACAATGAACAGTTATTGGCCCATACTCTTTCATGTCTGCACCACAATCCAAGACATTCTTCATCATGCCAACAACAAAAAAGTTGCTGATCACAGCCAAGAGAGCTAACAGCATCAACACTATTTACACAATTCTTGGGTCAGTCTTAAGTCACAGTTTACACATTTTTGCTTGTGTGTCTGTGTGTACGCGCGCGCGTGTGCATGCATCTGTTCACAGAATGCAGAAGACAGTGTCAGATCCCCAGAGCTGGGGTTACAGTTGTAAGCCACCCATCATGGGTGCTGGGAAAAAAGGTTCTTTGCAAGAGGAGCACATGCTCTTTACTTGTTTTTTTGAGACATGTCTCGCTATGCATCTCAGAATTGCCTCGGGCTCCGTGAAGACTGGGACGAGGTGTGCATGTCATCATATCTACCAGACTAAACACTTTTTAGCAATCACTCCTACAATCTCTTCTCTTAGGATCTATCCAAGCCATCATTTTTTTGTGTATTGCTTACAGATGGTGTCCCACTATATTACCAGATTGACGTCAAACTCCAAGGCTCAAGCATCCTTCTGCCTCAGCCTCTTGAGTACCTGGAATTATGCAGGCATATGTGACTGCCCATGACCACTGCTGAGATTAAAACAAAACAAAACTGAGAGTGCACCAAGTTTGATTCCTGCACTCGAGAGGTAGAGGCAGGACAATCAGAAAGAATTCAAGCACAGACATGGCTATATAATGAATTCAAAAATAGCTTGGAATACATGGGAACTTGTTGCAAAAAAAAAAACCTGTGATAAATATGACAAAATACACTTAGAGTTGGTTCTCAAAAGTTTTGACTGGTGGGGAGTATAAATAAATTCAGACCTACGGTGTTCCTCTCTCCTGCCAATTATCAATCAAAACCTATTCAGCAAATAATATTTGCAAATATGATAATAGTTACGTACTCAGCATTCACGAACAAGCTGCTCTAGGTCTCCGTACCCTTGGCCACTGTTTCTTTGAACTAAGGCATGCCAAGATAAAAGCATGCTGAAATGGAAAAGATTCAATGGATGGGGAAAAAAGCAGCATCTTTTTACTACCTTAACCCTCTTCATGGCCAATCTGGAAAGGCACTGGCACATGTTCCTCACTCACTGAGAAATCAATCACCATGCCCCCTGAAAATAGGCTGCAGTTTTCATGAGTGCAATTAGCAGAGTATTTAGATTTTGTTTTCAGTCTTTACTAAACCCTGACTCCCTGGAGAGTCCTTATTGTGAATTCTCTGCAACCAGCACAATACTCACTAACCAGCAAGCACTTGGTAAAGGAATACAAGTGGATAAACAGAACCTGCTTTTCTCTAGGTGCCAGTGAGGTAATAATCTAACCATGGTGCCTCTTTAAAAAGATTCATCTTTCAACACTTTTGTTAAGAACACAAGCTGTGGAGTCAGACTTCATGGACATAAATCCCAGAATTCCAGCTCTATCATTTATTACTGGTTATCACTGGGCAAGTGTGTAAAGCACCTGGATCCGCTGAGTTCCCCTATTTGGAAAACGGGGGCAATACTGCTTCATGAGTTAAAGACCCAAAGAGACAATTTTTTTTTAAAGCACTTAAGGGCTGCAGGTGTAGTCAGTCCAACAGCAAAGCACGTTCCCAGCACAAGCCCACCCCCCACAAAAAAGGCAAAACCCTGTCCCACTAACATAGTCATTACTTGTGCCAGCAGTCAATTTGCCAGCAATAGCAAGATAAAAAACAATGGGGTAAATAAAAATCCCTTGAAGCCTGGGTGGTGCCATTAAAAACAATTTGCAAGGAATGACTGCAAGTGAATCTGCTTTGAAACATTCAGTCAGGAAAACAGGCAAGTGGGGTTCTAATGCAGTTATAGTTTAAGTTAGCTCCTGATTAGATTGTTTTGCATGCAGGGTTAGGAGATGGAAGTAAGGGTTTTCTCGTTAGTAATGACACTCTACCACTGAGCTCTGCCCCCAGCCCAGGACTGGCTTTTCAAGTTGAAAAAGCTATAATCTATGAAGCCTAGGCACAGATTTGGTGCTGAGTGCTCCATGTCTAGCATCAGAGGATTCTAGCCACAGTCTCTAACCTCTGCAATATCTATCTCTACGTAGCATAGCTTTCCGTCTCTATTGCCTCTTTACTCCACCAGCTGCCACCTGTTTAGTTTCTCAATTCCCAACCCCCCCCACCCCATCCTGAGAGGACATTCCCCATAACTCTGGTTGGGAAACCAGTTGCAATTTCTTCCTACCTAACCCTGTACTGCTTTTCTGTTTCTCCTTCCTGCCCACCTCCTTACTTCTCAAGCCTTACTATTCTCTACACGTACGAACTTGAAACCTAAGAGTATGGGAAAGCAACAGCGTAATAGCAGTGGTGCCAAGAACCGGGGATGCTGCCAAGCTTTTCCCCAA
This sequence comes from Dicrostonyx torquatus, assembly GCA_028555095.1. NCBI lineage: Eukaryota > Metazoa > Chordata > Mammalia > Rodentia > Cricetidae > Dicrostonyx > Dicrostonyx torquatus. Next base: position 631,437 of record JAQHUG010000377.1, on the reverse strand, counting down.
GCTCCATATGCAGCGGCCAAACTTACTCACAGACTGGATGTACATTTAAGTCCATGGGGTCTCACACACTTGGTATTTCTTTTTGTTTCTGCTCAATTTCTTAAACTATTTAAAACAACCTCCTCCAAAAGCTGTGAACCATTCAAATCTAGCCAGTTTTCACAGATGTAGGTAAGGTCTGTCATCTTCAGGAAGTTTCCCTAGACCATTTTAGCCCACAGACATCAAACCACCCACCTATCCAAACAGGTACTGTAATTACTGTACCAGAAAACATAGTCACCACGCATATTTGCACCATGAAATAAATGTTCCATATTTGATTTGCCAAGAACAGAAATGATGTCTCATTCATGTCTCTGAACCCCCCTACTCAGTGTGGTCATCTTCCTAAACAGTGACTCAATCAGTGGACTGTTTCTTTGGGCTAAGGCATGTCAAGATAAAAGCATGCTGATATGGAAAGGATTCAATGGATGGGGAAAAAAGGTGTTCGACTAACATCTGTTTTATTTGCCATGAGGTTGAAAAAGAGATACGGGAGGGAATGTCAACTGGAAAATAAAGGAAAAAAAACTATTTCAGTTTGAGGGAGATGATAGCAAGAGAAACATGAAGTCCCAAAGAAACTGTGAGTCAATTCTGCTAAAGCCAACAGGTACGCCAATGGGATAATGGTAAAGGGGGTTACTATGACGACATGGATAGAGATACAGCCATGTAGGTACGGGAATTGGTAGGAGGCCATGTGAAGGGGGCATAGGTGGATAAAATGGTCGCCATTAGGTTAGCTGAGTGAGTGAGTGGCAGGTAAGTCAGTAAATGGTTAGGTGTTTAGTCTGGAAGGAACAGGTGTGGGACATTTCATTTAAAATCTGACCCCTCCCTCACCTTGACCCGGAAGCGGATGAGTGCTAGCCTCACGCAGTGGCTCAGGCAGGCAGGTGGCAGGAACCAGGCCCGCGGTGGAGGGGTGCCCTTGTTGCCCACGTGTCCCACGATCAGTTGCGCAGTCTGCCGCTCCGCCTGGCACCGACGGCCCCATTCGGCCAGTCGGTCTTTCCCCAGGCCCCCAGGGAACATGACCACCAGCTCCAGGCCGTCGCCGCCCGGATAGGCACAAGCCTGGCACAGCGCTGACAAGTAGCCCAGCATGGCATTCCACTGGCCGCCACAAACCCAATCCGTCTGGTAGCCACCATAGAGCCGCGGCAGCGCCGAGCCCGCATCTACCAATACCCGAGCCCCAGGCAGCGGAGGGGGCGGCGGCGGATGCAGCCCTGGCGGCGCTTGGCCGTGATGGTGGAAATGGTGAGCAGGGTGATGGTGCCGAGTCGGCCCCGCGCCCCCGGAGTAAGCGCCAAAGGCGGCGGGCGGGAGCGGCGGCGGCAGAGGAGCTGAGCCCCTGGTGATGCGTGGAGCCCCGGGCGCTAGGGCTGCTGGAGGCAGCTGGCGGTGCAGGTGCTGCTGCTGCTGCTGGCGCGAGACGGTGCGCGCGAGTTTTAGGAGGTCCACGGGCACCACAGCCCCGGGACAGCGCTTCTCCAGGAACTCTTGGAAGCCCTGGACGCCCATGCTTCCTCCGTGGGCAGAAGGAACAGCGGCTGCGCAAGCGGGCCAGGCGGTGATCCCCGCGCGAAGCTGGAGGCGGGCGCGTGCGCACTTCGCAGGGGGTAGGGGAGAGGGGGGGCGGGGAAAGGGTTGGCGACGGGAGGGGCGAGGGAACGTGGGCGGGGAGGGGAGGAGACCACAGACTGGGTGCGGGTGGAGAGCAGAGGTGAGGCTGACCAGACTCAGAAGAGGCTGGGGAGGTAAAAGCGACGACAATTCCTAGTCACTTCTCTTTTTTCCGTTGCCCTCCGCTGCTCTTCTTCACTGCTTCAAAGGGGGTGAAGCTTCTGCCTTCCACCTCCGGGAGCCATGTTGCCTCGTCTTCTCTGTAATACTCGCTTTCTAGCTGGGGGAGGGGAGTGAGGCGGAGCGGATAGGCATCCTGGGATTTGTAGTCTTTTCCCGGATGGCCTCAGGATGCAGTGGAAGAACCAGACAGCCACCCAGGTCAGGCCTTGATGTGCACAACGTCAGAAGAAACGGGACATGAAAATGTGTGTATAGGATTTGCACCAAAACTCCTTGTATCCAACTGCGTTGCCTCAGGATATGATACCGCCATTCCCAGGGAAAAGAATGGAGGTGATGCATCATGGGAAAGGAAGTACAGTGGCTTGATTGAATTTGGCTAAAGTGAGCTAAAGTTCCCTGAGAGGAAGAATTTTGCCTTCCATAGAAAAGATGATATGCATAATTTTAAATGAATGGACGAGAACACACATGAAACATAACAACCATTACCATCGTTTTTAGCTACTGTCATTCTTTGAAGCGTTGTCCCCCTCAGGAATGATAAAACATTTACCTAAGACAATGTACAGAAAAAATGAAATTGACTAATTTTCCCTGAGGATCTCTGGTCAGGGAGATAAAACACCTACACAAATTCAACCAGAACCTAAACCTTATTGGTACTCACTAAGCTATGCCATATGGTTAGGGGATTTGCCCATGAGAGGAGCAATTCAAAATAGCTGCCAGGGTTCTAATTGGATGACAATCTTTTGAAAAATCTGCTTTCAGAATGCCTCTCCGATGAAATCCACATAGTCTGTCTTCTGTCAAGCTTTTACGGCCTGCCCCTTTAGCCAGAATACAGCAGAAAATAAGATCTACACTGAAGAATAGTCACATCTGCCTTGGAATTTCCTGAGAGGTGAGCAACAGAACATGAAAGTGCAGAACCCAGAAGTGATCGTGATGAATGATGTCAGAATGGTTTGTTAGGGTGAAAATACAAATAAGCTACAAATTCTATAAAGAAATTTTTCAAGAGTTACGTAGATCCAGATTGGCGGGGATGGTGAAGCAAAGTGAACGGAAGGGCAATGGCTTGAAGGCATGAAAGATGAGAATGGGTTTTTAGTAAAATGTGTTTCCTAGATAGTTTGCCCAGCATCCCTTTCCTAGAAGTCAGCCCACTCCTTGTTAAGTTGATAAGGTTACAGCCGAAACAAACACTGTCATCTTAGGCATGGTGGTATGTGCCCCAATCCCAGTGCTCAGGAGGTTGAAACAGGACAATTGCCTTAAGCTCCAGGCCGGCCGAGGCTGGTTTTCAGGAACCAAGAAAGTAAACAAATACTAGTATGTTCACGTATTCTTATAGTACCATATTCTAACTGGGTGTGATGGCTTACAACTGTGTACAGAACATTTGAAAGTTGAGGCAGGAAGATTGACACAACTTTGAAGCTAGTGTTTTCCAAGTCAGTCACTGATACAAATGAAACAAAACAAACAATAAAGAAAAAACTAAGCCGGGCGGTGGTGGCGCACGCCTTTAATCCCAGCACTCAGGAGGCAGAGGCAGGCGGATCTTTGTGAGACCAGCCTGGGCTACAAGAGCTAGTTCCAGCTCAGGCTCCAAAGCCACAGAGAAACCCTGTCTCGAAAAAACAAAAAAAAAAAGAAAAGAAAAAAACTAAGCCCTCAAGACAACAAAAAGAATAAAATCATAAAGCACTTATGAAAATGTTAGCCACAAATGAGACATCTTCAGAGGCAAACTCTTGCATTACTCTACCTTCAAGGTATCACCTCTGGGCTGGTGAGATGGCTCTCTGATTAAAATGCTTGCATTGCAAGCACGAAGACCTGAGTTCAGTCCTCAGAGACCACATGAAAAAGCCAGGCTCAGTGCAGTGCACTTATAATCTCAGTGCTGGGTAAGCAGAGACATGATTCCTAAGACTCAGTGGCCAGGCAGCCTGTCTAATTGATAAGTTTCAGATCAATAAGAGACCCTGTCTCAAAAACTGAGGTGGAGGACTCTTAAGGAATGATATCCAAATTTTGCCTTGTGGTTTCCACAGGCACACATGTGAATGCACATCCAAATACACGAATGCATCTGTATATACATGAAAGCGTCCTTTTCTTTATTTTCTGCTAAAACTGCTAAAAGCTGTGAATTCACAGAGTATTTCTCTTCTACCTGTTAAGCCTTTTAATGCTTTGTGAACTTGAGCTATGTCTAGAATTTGTATCATTCCATTCCCTCTTAAATGATGCTTTTTTTTTTTTTTTTGGTTTTTCGAGACAAGGTTTCTCTGTGGCTTTGGAGCCTACACTGGAACTAGCTCTTGTAGACCAGACTGGTCTCAAACTCACAAAGATCCGCCTACCTCTGCCTCCCGAGTGCTGGGATTAAAGGCGTGCGCCACCACCACCCGGCATAAATGATGCTTTTAAACAGCATACTTGGGACTGCACTCCTTAACTGAGCAGTCACACAAATACTGCCCATGCTACAGTGCTTTCCTTTATGACTTTATAGGCTCCCTAATCCCTCATTCCTTTGTTCAAAGAAGGCAGTACTTTGGAATTAACTCCCATGTGTAGGGAAAGAGCATACCCTGTGTGAATGAGCACAGCCATGTCAAGGACCCCAATGCCTCAGACTCATGAGAATGATGCTACTGGTGGGCGTGGAAAGTATCAAGACAGCTTCCTCCTCCCCAGTGACTGCAGCCTGAGACTGCTCCCTACAGAGATCCTCTACTGAGATTAGCTAAGGAGCCTCCCATTACTGCTGTATATGTTAAGTTTCCAGGCTACTGCTGCTGGCTCTCCATCAGAGTGCAAGGCCCACACAATCCCAGCTTTTCAGGATGTGTCATGCCATTTCTTCATTCTCCATTGCCCCAAATCAGGTCAATCCCAAAGCCATGCTGGCTGAGATACTCATGGTCTCCTATCTGCTTTGAGTAATGAATGTTTCTCTGCTCTTTTTAATCTTGGCTGTCCTTTTTTGTTTGTTTATTTTGTGCAAAACTCACAAATGTAACGAGCTTATTACATTTGTAATAAGAATAACCAAAAGAATAACCAATCCAGAAATGAGGCATGGCAAATTACAAACCCTGAATATGTGGAACTGATAAAGACAGCAATCCTCTAGCCTCCATTGATGGGAAGGGAGTTGACATTTTGTAAGATGTGGCAGTGAAGCAGTTACTTGTGGTTCCCAGGACTCAAAGAGAAGTCCTGGAGCTGGGCATGTAGTTCAGTGGTAGAGTTCTTACCAGTTTCCAGTCCTCAGCGCCACCAAGCATACCAATACTGAGCTCAGCTTCTATTTCCTTTCAGGTATCTGATGGAGAAGGTCTTGAGCAGAAGGGAAGACAGAGGGAATGAGCCGCATCCTTAGAGTGTCAAGAAATAGAAGCTGCAACCGTGGTACAGCACTTGCTTAGCATGTGCAAGACCAGGAGCTCCAGCCCCAGCACTGGCAAAAAGAAGGGAAGAGAAAGGAAACCAACGACAAGATTTTGTCTACCTGTTATTAACACTTGTTACTGGTAGATCTCCCAACTTGGAACCAGTTTTCATTCAAATAAAGATTTAGAGCATTTTTGTAAGTAGGCAATCACATCTGGTGAACCAGGATCATAATTGACCATCCAGAGCAGTAATTCTGTATCAGCACATCAGCAAAACCTGCGAATGATTCTGAACAGGATTTTCTCAAGCCTAACGCTAGATTTTCAGCATTAAAAACACTGAGTGTAGCAGTTTACTCACTAACTACTGATGGTAAGGAACAAGCTGAGCTTTGTTTCCATTTGGACAGAGAAGAGTGGGAGAATGGGGAAATACAGGAGGAAACAGGGTGGGGTGGAATAGCATCAAGGAAGTAAAAAAAATTACACAAGAATGATCAATAGAAATGTGATTGGGTCAAGTGTGCATGCTGGCTGGGAATTAGATTTCTGTCCTACCAACATGGGGGCAGACAGACAGAGGCCCTATTGTTTCTGACAATTAGGTTTCCAAGGACTGTCTCACAGGTCGTTAGGAAAGACACTCCTGAGTTGTAGAGAGATGCACACGTCTCTAGGGGACAGAAGAAGGATTGACAATTATAAAAGGGGCCTTTTAGTAAATGTTCTAAAGTGGATTAATTATTGTGTACAACAAACAGAATTCTTTTGATAGCCCTGTTTTTCCTGAATGACACACTGTATTCTCCCGGTGATTTGGCCTTGGGTTGCTAGACGCCTTGTTAATTAGGTCAAATCTCTTAGTGCAGGGCTATGGAAGGGGTGTACTGGTGCATTTTGCAGACCCTCTGGCCATCCTGGAAATTCAAACGTATTTCCAAACTTAAGAACCTCATTTTGAGCACAAACCTGGCCTAAGTACAGCCTGGTTAAGTAAGAACAGAAAAAGCAATGGACTCTCATGGGTTTTCCTATACCTGAGATTTATTTCTGTCATCCCAATCCAGGTGTAAGGTACAATCTCAGATTTAGTGATGGATCAATATGTGCCTTCTTCCCTGAAAGGGAATTTTGAACATGTTTATTTCTGTACTGTCACATATTAATCTACTGGTGAAAGCTACATTCATCAGAGATTGCAAGATTCCAGGGAGTCACATTTTATTGTGACTGAACTAGAGGAAGATGGGGTATCTCCATGTGATGCCATCATATCCAGAGTAGTAGTTGCTTATGACTTCCAGTTAGTTATCCATGGATTTGGTTGAGGTAGGCATGTTTCTAATTGTATTTATGGGGAGCAGCATACACGTTTCATGTTTATAGAGCAATCAAGAAGAGCATTATGGGTAAACAGCTATTAGATTGTCTCTGCACTCTTTATTGTTTTGGCTGTACGAGATCATCTTTCGTGTACTTTCCCAGAGAATTTGGGATAGAGTTAGGAGGGAATCCCAGGTATATCATATAATATATACCTTTGTTTCTTTTTTTTTAAAGCCTGAGATGAGTATTTTTTAAGACTTATTATGTAGACAGCATTAATTCCACGTATGCCCGCACACCAGAAGTGAGCGCCAGATCTCATTACAGATGGCTGTGAGCCACCGTGTGGTTGCTGGGAATTGAACTCAGGACCTCTGGAAGAGCAGTCAGTGCTCTTAACCACTGAGCCATCTCTCCAGCCCCCTATACCTTTGTTTCTAAGGTCCGTTTGTATTATCTCTGAATTTTGTGAGGCCTCCATCTTTATAAATCCCCTTCTTGATAAAACTTGTTCAAATTTGCTCTCTTTACATAGACACAAGTGTCTTATTAACATGCATGTGCAACCCAGGGGAAAGTACAGTGGGTATAGGCCATAGAGAAGGTAGAAATGGCAGATGCCAAAGCCCTGGAAGCAGGAGGTGGGCCCTGGAAACGAGACCTGGGTTCCAATACCATCCAGCTTCTTATTAGGAAGGTAGCTTTACCAATTGCACAACTTCTTGAACTCTGGCTGCATCTGTGAAAGAGAGACTCAAAAATTTCTTCAACAAGTTTGATACCATTATAAGAATAGAACTGGGTACTGGAAGAGAGCAGGTGGTTTGGTTGTTGTTGAACCAGCTAGTTTATTCATCTTTACTTACAGGAGCAAAGCTGAGTGACATGCAGCTATGTTGCTGACATACCGTCCTCCCTGCAGCCATTGTTAACAGGCTTACATATCCCTGAGAAAGGGCACAGCCTCATGTGTCTCCCCACTCTCTCTGAGATACTCTGATTCAAGATGAAAGCCATCGTGTCCAGCTTGGAGGAAATAGTCATGATATTATCAATTCATTTGCAGAATCTCGGAGCTTCTGATCACTGTGGGCTTTCCTACTGTACCCTTTGCCCATACCCTCTTCATGCAGGTTACTGAGAGCTCTCTTCCCCTGGAACATTCTGTACCCCTTTCATCTGGCTGACAGGCACAGGCGTGTGGTGATGGCAGGGAGTTCAGAACCTCGTGTTTTTCTCCACTGGAGAAATCACTTCTATTCCTTTTCCAAGATGCATCTTAAAAGGAACCTCATCAGAAGCCGGGCGGTGGTGGCGCACGCCTTTAATCCCAGCACTCAGGAGGCAGAGACAGGCGGATCTCTGTGAGTTCGAGACCAGCCTGGTCTACAA